>CM076571.1:106314110-106620557 GCA_034641835.2 Pinus albicaulis
GCAAGTTGTTCAGGTTGTTTCTTAGAATGGGCCGGAAGGTCATCCAAGTAAGCCTGTACAATATGTCGAATGTCATGAAAATCATAGTCCATAGCCCGCTGAAAATTTACTCCAACATTCTTCAGTCCGAATGGGAGTTTTCAATACGCAAATGTGCCCCAAGGACAGATGAAGGCAATTTTATGTTGGTCGTCTTTTTTAATTGCAATCTGGTTATAGCCCAAGAATCCATCCATGAAGGAAAAAGATTCGCATTCGGCACAATCGTCGAGAATCTGATCAATGAATGGTGTAGGATAATTGTCTTTGGGACAAGCAGCGTTTAGATCATGATAGTCAACACAAACTTGAATGGTGCGTTGTTTTTTATCGATGGGAACCGGATTGGAAACCCATTCCATCAAAGGAATGGGATAGATGAAAACAGCGTTTAAAATTTTTTCTACCTCAATCTTGATGGCGGCTGCTTTGCACGGGTGGACAGGTCTGAGTCGTTGCCGAACTGGTTTGGCATTGTCATAAATCTTGATTTCGTGCTCGACGATAGATGGGTCTATGATGGGCATTTCGTCATAAGAACAAGAAAACACATCGCGAGATTCCTTGAAAAGGGATGTGAAGCACGCAATTTCCTCAGGATTGCAGTCGGCTCCAATCTGAATATTTTCCACGATACCCATTTTGATCAAGATATCAATGAGAATTGTCTTAGAAATATTACATATGTTCCCTTCTGAATCGATAGTTTGAACAGTCATATAAGTGGAGGGAACCATCTCAGGTTGGTCAAAAGATGGGATTTCAGTTTTTATCGCCCCTGAGTCAATCATCGAAGTGCGATGTTGAAACTCTCCCCAAGGTCGTTCTTCTAGAGACATGATCGCTCAAATAGCTTCGTCTGTAGGCAAGACTTCATTGAGGAGATCCTTAGAGAGAACTGTGATGGGTGGGAGATTTGTACCGTTGGTCGAAACCATAGCAGTGGAGGGTTCAGATGTGATTTGGATGGCTTGGTAATCCAACTCAGCTGGTGAGGGCGGCATCTGATCTCCGTAGGAATCAATGTCTCAAGGTGCCGGAATGATCCATGGGTCGATAAAGCCATCTGAAGTGGTGGATATCATTGCAACCGTGTTTGGGATCTGTGGCGGCGGGAGAGGAAAACAACCCAGTAGGGAAGATGCCTTCAGAAGGCCGGTACCCATACTGACGTAGGAGTCATGAAAGCCTCATATTAGGGGAACAGTGCTACTTGGTAACGTGGCATAATCAGGGGTGCAGAAGGATAGCTAATCCACTGTGACTATTTTCCCATCCAATGGAAATAGGATGAGTCGGAAGACCGAAGACACAATGGAATTCATGGCATAAAACCAGCTACGACCAAGCAATAGATTATAGTTTAGATGGTGCTCTACAACTTCAACATCCACGTTTACCGTTTTCCCACTCAGAGTGATGGGAAATCTAGCAAGGTATCATTTTGGGAGGAACGTGTGGCTATCGAAAGATTTGAGGGAATTCGATGGCGGTGTTAGGGTAGGAGAACCTAAATTGAGCCAGGAAGCTTGTGACATAACACATGTCGAAGCACCTTCGTCTATGACAGTGCGATGGATTGGTCTCCCTTTCGACACAACCTGCACCTGGAATGCGAGTTGGTGTGAGAGGCGAGGTTTAAACTATTCCATATCAAATATAGCTAGCATGGAATCCTGGGGGTCTATTCCACCAATGGCCGAAAGCAAGGCTTTCCTTTGTGCTGGACAAGTTTGTAATACTTCGAGAGCAAACATAGCTGACGTTGCCTATGCCAAATCTTCTACAATGTTGTAGTTTTGGGCTACACGTGCAGAGGTGTTATGAGTCGTGCATCGAAGTGTCCCTTTGGGGGGACGAATCACGGGGTCAGCAATAGGTCGTTCGATATGCAAATCATTGGGCGGCGGTGGATTTTAACTAGTACCAGGTTCCTGAGCATCTATGGTAGGACTTCCATAAAGCTTGGCTCGAGTTTGAAGTTCAACACTATCAATGCCATAAATGGTGGATGGTCCTTCGCCGGAAGGATGTGAACCACCATTGTCCCGTTGATGGGGTTGTGGCAGATTTTCAACCATGTGTAGATGTTGCTGCTGCTGATTAGGGAAAGGATTATGAAGAACGGTAGGTGTTCGCCCAGAATCCTTGTTGGCAATAAAATCGGTGCATTCCTGCAGCCGAGGACATTTGTATGTCAAGTGCTCCTCCGCACAGATCTTGCAAGGAAATTTCATGGGTTTATCCTTCCCTTTGTCATTTTTGGCAGTGTTTTTCTGACCAAGGTTATTCTGATTATCCGACTGCTCTTCCGAAGAAGATGTCTTTTTCTTGTTCTTCTTATTTTTCTCGCTAGGTTTTTGTGAGGTTTGCACAGAATTTACCTCAGCGGTAGGAAGAGTAGTCGTTTGGTGAGGGACGGTGGTAGCCAAAGATGGCTGGGAGGCTTGCCCCCGAGACTGCTTTGTGGCCACACCGGAGATTGTGCCAACGAGACCATCGGCATGTGCTCCGGTTTTCTAAGTGGCCAGAGGATTTGGGTTACTAGGGGCATTGGGGAGTAGATCGTATACCGTGCCAGATTGTGAATAGATTAAATCCAAATGCTAGGCACAAAAAATGCATTGATCTTCTGTAACCGCACCAGAAAGGCAAATGTCTTTAGAGATGTGGGGTAAAAGCGACTTACAAAACCAATTGGCTAAGAGATGATCTGGAATTGGCGCTTTGACCAGCCTCCTCCTACGTCTCCATTCATGAATGTGATCGGAGATGTGGGTGGCGGTGTTTTGGCATAGAGAGGTTAACAGTTCTGTTCCGGTTTCAAATCTGATTGGTAATTAGAAGTTCTTTAGAAACTCCATCGCTAAAGCGCCAAAAGTATTGATGGTGACACGTGGTAATTCGATGTACCACTTGGCAGCATTGCCTGTAAGGGTGCGGGGAAACAGTCGAATTCGGACACTATCATCCACCATGGAATTGGATATAGACCATAGATGAAAGGTAGTGATGTGTGCAGCTAGGTCGTCCCCTTGTTTCCCATTGAACTTCAGAATGTCAGAAGGAATCTTATGCGGTACAGGAGGCCAGAGCAGGTTGTGATTGATGGGGTCGTTAGTCAGTTTATGGATATCAGGGATGTCTAAAGCCGCCAAAAATGGAAATTGTGGATTTTCCCCCGAATCTAACCAAGGCAGAATGGGCTGACTACTTAGACCATAGGGTCCACCCATCAATGTGTTACCAGGAGGATAAGTAGGACTTTGATAAAAAATTCCTATAGGTGAAGGAGTAGGGACATAGTGTATTGCGGGGTGAACGGTTGGTTGCCCCCAGTATAAAAGTGCCCTCCCATTCCAGATGGAGGTTGGGGTTGCTTAGTCCAAATGGATGCAATAGAGTTTCCAGGAGGCATGCTACTACTTGCATAATTTGGCAACAACATAGACCCTACACCTATATTTGAACCACTTAAGGGAAAAGTATTGATAATAGGTTGTCCCATTTGTCCTAAGGATTGCAGGGGAAGTGAAATGTTTCCTACTACCTGTGTGCTGGTGACACTGTCCCCTGGTATAGTGGCCAAGGGGTTTGAACTCAACAGAGGGTTCCAACCGAAAGGGTTTCTAAAAGGCACCGAAGTATTCATACTCGTGGGAGGAGCTACTATGGGTCCCAACGTGGTCACGTAGGAGTAGATGCCGAAGGATTTGGCTAGCTACTGACAGTTGTGATGACCGTAGGGTTGGGATTAGGTATATGTTGACTACTGGGGTTACCAAGTGATGGCATAGAACTGACCACCGGTGGGGAGGACGGTGGCGAACCTAGGATGGTTGCCATTGGCATCGACCCTGTGGATGTTGGTGGTGAAAAGGATGTTTGTGCGGCCAAAGACATATCTTGGCATGGTGGAATCTGAATTATCACAGGCCCCAACGGATCAGTGAGCGGAGGATTGTAATGAGGTACAACTCCTTCCGTGAAAGGGTCCTCCAGAAATTCCGGATGATATGAGGCTATGTGAAAATCAAGATTATTCAGTGGATACTGCTCTTCCGTAGAAGGCACGGGTTCACCAAGGTTCGGTTCTTCCTCAATAGTTAGAGGAGGTAGACCTTGCTGTCGTCGAGACAGATGGCGTGGGTTAGAGGACGCCACGGTGACCTATTTATTTTTTAACAATTTTTAATGAATTGTGATGTATTATAAAGTCTCAATGACAGTAACCACACACCTAAAAAAGAAAAAAAGGACTCTCTAAAATCAATCAGCAAGTAGCCAGAATAGGGTGCCCTGTCTGAGTACTACTGTTTGCTAGTGATGAAATCCAGTATCACAATAGTATACGGAGAGGGTTGGTCGAAAGTACAGTTATGGTCACTCTAGAGCTTCGCCCGAACCTCAGACGATAGGTGTAAGAACTCTCGTGAAGACGAGTACCCTCCTAAAGACCGAAGACAGAATAGGTCCGTCTGTTTCAGGTACCAGGACAGCCCGTCCCAGTCACCTTGTGTAAGTCCCTAAAAAGTATGGCCACTAGAGATACCTCAAATCATAGACGTCATCAGGGGGTCCACGATCAAGGAAAGTATGCTATATGGGCAGAATACCTAGATCCCAGATCTAGTTTCGACATCCCCGAAGGGAACCCTAATATATAACACACCCACCAGATGCAGTCGAAGGCGGGCTACCTTCTTGTGCACCCAAGTGTTGTCTCGCGCTGAGCTCCGATAAAGGAACGGTCCCGATAATATGAGTGCAGTAGGATTTCGCTCGTTAATGACTCTAGTTTCAAGTTTTGAGACCTTGGGTGATTTTCTCACTTTTCCTAACCCAAGATCCTAGCCTGAAATACTGTTTGTGTGAGCTCAAAAAAGAGTAATGTGATTGATTTTATTATCACTTAATTCTTAGTGTACTTTATTACTAGTCTTGCGGAAGGGGAGTGGATGTATGAAATGTAATGAGACTCTAACTCAAGAAACCATGCAAAACATGCTCTAAATATTCAATTCGATGAAGATTATTTCTACAAGGAGAGGTTTCTTTTCAACATCCATGCACTAAAATTCAAATAACACAGTTCAACTTTAAAGATTTAGACTTCTATCTACCTCTTCTTAACAGTCTATGAACTAAAATTTTCAGAATTAACTCAGTTAGATGCAAAAAAAACTTTAAAAAAAAATTCTTCTCTAAAAAGTAAATGCTTTTGACACTAAATTTTCCAACAAGAGAAAACAAACAGAAATGCCAGCTTAGTAAACAAGCACAGGGATTCAGTCAAGGAGATATACTGATGGCCAAAAAACTTTGTAACTAAAACACAATCACAGCAGTGAACAGCAAGTTTTGGCTGAGTAACGCACTGTCTCTAAGTAAAGACAGCGTTAATCCAGAGACTAACACACTGTATTTAAGCATATCCCACATTATAACGCACTAGAAAACCTACAGGGGTAGCGTTACCCAGGGTCAAGTTCTTCAGATTGTCAAACAAAAACAAGATTGAACTTTGCGAGCTTTTGAAATTTCTACTGGACATAAATACTGGACGGAAGGATCTGTGAACAGAGGAAAGAAGAAAGGAGGAAAGAAATAGTCCGAAAACTATGGGGAAAATCCCCAGTAGAGTCGCTAATTCTGCTATAGGGTAAAATGCTTCGGTTTTTGGTTATCGTATATCCCTCTCAGGGCTTTCCGGTGCCTGAGGCAGACAGTAAGATTAGTTGTACAGTTCACAAAGATGGCATGTACATGTTCATATTAACTTAAAACCACTTGATGGAAAAATATAGAAGATTACCTCTTTAATGATCTTGGAGTCCTTTGGAGAGCACTAGGTAGCGAAGAAGCGTTTCTCCTCCACCAGCTCCAAATCTAGGTCCTGTAATCAATTAAAGCACCTGTGTAATTTCTAACATAACATACATTTCCTATCAATTAATCCAATATATAATAAACATTTAAATTGTGCAAATCTAAGCCATTCATCTCATGCTATATAAGTGATTAAATATTAATGACAATATAAATGCATAGAATGGACAAAACAGATACAGTTCTGTTGATTTATAAAAAAGGAGGATTACAACCGTCGGTTGCACCAAGCCCTCCTCAACCTTCCAATCTCTCTATCTCTCAAAGTGGTGATGTCTTGATCAACAAGTCCTCAATGAACCTCTTTGACCTTTGACCTTCACACTACAACAATGATCTCTACATCACAAGTATTCAAAAACTTGAAAATCCTTTGACCATGAACTAAGAGTCTTCAACTCCATTTTATAGGAGATGGAGAGAGAAATCATTGCCCTTCTCTTTCCACCAGTTCTAAATAGAAAAAACCAAGATGTTTCCCCAACCTCCATGCTTTTGCCTTCTTTGAGAGTTTAGTTTTTTATGGCAATGCCCAATAAAAGATTAGTGCTTTGCAGTTTCCTTTTTGTACTGACTCTCTTGTGAGAAAAAGCTGGAGATTCAAATCATTCTCTGCGGGTTTTTCCGGTTTCAAACTTAAAACATGGGTAACGCTACCCTCTAGTGTAAACATAGCATTTCCCTAGCCACTAACGCGGCCTATTCACTGATCAGTTGCTTTATAACGCTCTTGTGTTGTTATAGATAGGCGTTACCTTGGAAGAAATAGGTTTAATTTAGGTCTTTGTATTCCTTCCATATTTGTCTTCTCCTCTAAGCTGATGAGGAGGTATTTTGACCTGTAACAAAGAAAAATAGATTTAAGAAGGAAAAAATGTGACCATTAACCCCTCCAAATATGTCTAATGATGGAGCTCATCATCACCCCCCTACTGAATGGTTGCTCATTCTCTGAGCAACTAATCCTCCTCCTGCAGCTTTGACCCCCCTTAGGAGGGTAAAACCCATTACTCTTTTCGGCATTCTCCCTTTATTTATCTTGTGCATCTGTGTCCATTTCATCATTCAGCCCCAGCAGCAAAGGTGGATTGAGCTTGAGACCAAGTCATTGGATCTTCTTGGCATGCATGGCCATCTTGTATAATGGTGCTCTTTCCAAGGCACCCCTCAATATTTATGGAGTATGTTACTCCATGTTCTTGAGGCTGTGAGGGAGGTTATTCCATCTCCTCTGGCTGGCCATAATGCATCATCTTCTATCTTCCTAGAAACATCATCAAAGTGGCCTATTATGTGTGTTTGAGTCTAGAGGTAGCTTTCAACTAGTGCAGGGTCCTTTTCAATATCTCAACGGTTAAGGATGACTCCTCTTGGGGCCTGGGCTAAACAATTCTGGTCTAATATGTAAGGGTCCTTTATTTCTTCTTCTCATGACCCTCCATATATCTTTTGCTCTAGTTTCCTCATTCATCATCCAAGATACTAGAGCCATCAACTGCATATCCCCCATTATAGAATTGGGGTCCCAAGTATCCAGATTTCTTAGCACAAGGTTATGCAAATAAAACTCTGCCATCTTTGCTTGATCAGCCATGTTATCTTGCTGGTATAAATCCATGAATTTTCTACAATCTTTGAAATCTAGGGATCCATGGGAGGCTAGAGTTTTGATTTGAAATAGGAGCCATTTCTCCTTTTAAGTACATAGCATATGAGTTAATAGGGAATTTGTGCTAAAGGGACTCTATGCAAAAGTCTGCCATGGTGCCTACGTGTTGCCTTTTTTGCTGCAATTGCTCCTTTAGTGCTATATTCTTTGCCTGTGCCATCTACAGCTGCTCCTTTAGAACTATCTCTTAGATTCTTTCCTCCTCCCTTGGTGATTCTTCAATGATGATGGGGCTCTTGGGAGGAGTTTCTGGCTCTTTCGGATTTACCCTCTAGCTCTTTTTAGTTTTGAAATACATAGAGTTCTGCCTTTTTCTCTTTGTGCTCAAAGAAGCTAAGGTGGCACCTTCCTCTTGGTTTTCAGGGGATGTTGGGTGGTGTTGTGAGTCTTCTTCTTTCTCACTTTCTGCTACCTTTATGACTTCTGTCTCCATTTCCATTTCTTCCGTTTCTCCATGGCCCTCTATCTCTTCTTCCTCTTCTTCTTCTTCTTCTTTTGGTTCTTCTTCTGGCACTTCTTCTCCTTCCTCTCTTTCTTCTCTAAGGCTAGGAGTAAAATTCTGCCTTGTTTTGGTTTCTATAAAATCTTCCCTTTGTCCCTTGCTACTGTGTCTCATATGCGGTATACTTCGGAACCTAGCTCAACTGCTAGTGATGTTGTTATGCTGCTGCTATTGCACGATGTTCAAATATGCAGCCCAAACTCGGTCATGTTGTGTTTTGAGCTCCCTTCTATCTCTTTCCCTCAAAAATTCTGAATTCACTGGTTTGGATGAAACGGGATTTATTTTTATTAGATTGTGCAACTAATTTTGGAGCGCTTATGTAACTCGGACTCAGCTCCAGTTTACGTTAGAGACAATTGTTTCCTTATCTCTGTTAATTCACGATGGACTACGTGTTTCCTCCCATTGTTCTCCTCTACTACACTTGATTTAATTTTTTTCTTTTGCATACCCAAGTGGCATGACTTTTCATTTCTCCCTAGTCATACTTCACGATGGTGGCCAAGCTAACTTGCCACCTTTCTGCTCCTTAAACTCTAGGTCTGCAAATTTAGTTATTTCTAGCTATTATGGATGCATAGCTAGGGGTGAGAAGCTATACCTGAGTTTACCTGTTGTTGTCAAGGCATTTACAGGAGCTGGATTGAAGAGACAAGCCTTTTATATGTTACGTTCTTCACTATATTCATGTTCTATGAGTGAGCACCTTGTTGAATGAGCAGCTTCATTAATGAGTTGCTAATATTTTCTTGTCATTTCTTTCTATAGTAGATGTTATGTGGGGTACTAGAGATGCCATGGGTGGAATTCTCGTTCTCCTAGAGTCTGTTATGCAGCTTTCCTTCTTGTTTTTCTCTGCAGTCCATGAACAACTTTTTTTTTTTAATCAACTTCATCATGTTTGTAGTAGTTTGTGGCTTACTTTCTTTTGCTAGATTGTGCTCAAGAATGGAGGAATATGGTTTATGGAGGTGATGGAAGGAGTTATGGAAATGAATTGATTGAATGATGGGATCGCTAGTAAAATAGAAGGGCAAAGAAGAAGATTATTGCTTCCCTATGTTTCCAGAAACCATTAATAACCTGCAAAACAACAAACACAGAGATGCAGATGTTTGTTTGTTTGTGTTTTTTTTTAAATCAAATGGGTCGCCTCCATCAAGGTTTTCCACCCACAAGCTTGCTTGGAGTGCCTCAGAGAGGTTTTCACCCATGGACCCTTTTTTTTTTTAGGAGGTGTTGGAAACTATGGAGTTTCCCATTACATACACCTCTCTGCTTATTGAATTTATGAACTTTGCCCTAGATAAGGGCTTCTTGTAAATTTTAAGTCTGTGACCATTGACAAGCAATGGGATTTATTCATCATCTATGATCCTAATTTGAACTGCGCCATTATCAAAACATTTTTCCACCGTGTAAGGTCCCAGCCATCTTGTCATCAATTTTCCGTTAAAGTCTTTAAACCTTGAATCATACAACAACACCCAATCTCCTTCTTGGAATGCCTTCTCCTTAATGTTCTTGTCATGTCATACCTTTCTTTGCAGCTGAAATACCTTTGTGTGAAGAAGTTCTTTCATTATGAACTCATCCAATCCATTTAGTTGAAGAAATCTCTCTTTTTTGGCATTTGATAGATCTAGATCTAATTCAGCTACCATCCTTAAAATATTGAATTCAAACTCAATTGAGAGTAAAGATTTGTTACCATAGACTAGCTCATAAGGAGTGAATCATGTTGTTGTCTTCCAAGTAGTGTTGTAGGCCCAAGTAGCTTCTACCAATTTTTCTGCGCAATATTTTATGTTGCTGCTCACAACCTTGGCGAGGATGCTCTCTAAAGCTCTGTTAGTTACTTCTACTTGGCCATTCGCCTAAGGGTGATAGGCAGTAGAAGTTCTATGTTTAATCTTGTGCTTCCTCAAAATATTTTCAATGAGGTGAGAAGTGAATTGTGCTCCCTGATCAGTGAATATTTCTCTGTGGTATCCAAAATTATAAAACACATTCTCCTTCAAAAATTCTGCTACTTACTCCTCAGTTGCTACCTTCACTAATTTTGTTTCGGCCCACTTTGTCAAGTAATCAGTGCATACTATGGTGGATCAATAGGTCCAAAAAATTCCAAACCCCGCTTATCAAATGGCTCAAGAGCCACCTAAGGGTGCAAAGGTATCTCATCCCTTTACATAGGTTTACCCATCCTTTGGCACTGGTCACACCTGCTAGTGTATCTTCTAGAATCTTGGTGAAGGGTAGGCCAATAGTATCCTGCTTGCAAAATTTTGTAAGCAGTTCTCTTTGTAGCAAAGTGGCCTCCACATGGGCTATCTTGAAATGCATAGAGGATATCACAAAATTCTTCCTCCCTCACACATCTCCTTAGGATTTGATCAAGGCCTAGCCTGAAAAGGTTTCCCCCAATCCATGTGAAAGGGGTGTTTTTTTTTTTTTTTCTGATGATTTTTCTCCTCTCCCTAAATGAAAGATTCGGAGGGAGTCTCCCAGTAACCAAGTAGTTGGCTATATTAGAAAACAATGTTGAGAGTGTTGATATAGAAAATAGATGCTCATCTGGCAGCTGGTCATCCACCATTCCTTCTTCACCTGCAGGGAGAGCTAACCTGGACAAAAAAACTGCAACAACAATCTCCTTTCTAGGTTTATCAACAATAGTCAAATCAAATTGCTGCAAAAGTAACAACCATCTAATTATCCTAGCATTAAGATTCGGTTTGTTCATTAAATACTTGATGGCTGCATAGTCAGTGTGAACAAAGGTCTGATATCCAGTTACATAATGCCTAAATTTATATAAAGCATGGACAATGGCTAATATCTTCTTCTCAGTAACAGTATAATTAAGCTCGGCCTTGGACAAGTTATTGCTGATGAAATAAATGGCATAGGGGATTTTGTGCTCTAATTGTCCTAATGTTCCCCCTACAGCTTTATCAGATGCATCAGTGTGGATGTGGAAAGGAAGAGTCCAATTTGGACCTCAAAGGATGGGGGTAGTATTCAACTTTTCCTTAATGAGCTCGAAAGCCTCTTGACAAGGACCGGACCAAATAAACTCAGAATCTTTGGCCAATAACCCAAATAATGGTGAAGCCATCTTGTTGAAATATTTGATGAATCTTCTATAGTAACCAACTAAGCCTAAGAAACTCTTGACATCTTTCTTCTTTTGAGGAGCGAGTACCCTTTTGATGATCATGATTTTGTTCAGGTCTACCTATATTCCTGCTTGGGATATGGAGTGTCCTAATACAACCCTTGCTTTCTTCAGGAATTCACACTTTTCTGGGCTCAAGGAGAGATGCATCTCAATGTACCTTCTTATTACTTTACCCAAATTGGAGAGAGCTTCCTGGAATTCATCCCCATATGGTGTGAAATCATCCATGTAGATTTCAACAGAGTCATGGACTAACTAAGAAAATATGCTCAGGACATCTCTTTGGAAGGTAGCTGGGGCATTTCACAACCCAAAGGGAAGGACTCTATAAGCGAAGGTACCCCAAGGGAAGGTGAAAGTAATCTTATCATGGTCTTCAGGGCTGATGTGAATCTGATTGTACCCACTAAACCCATATAAGAAGGAAAATAACTTATTTCCTGCAAGGCCATATAGGACTTGGTCTATAAAGGGCAAAGGGAAATGGTCTTTCATGGTGGCTCTGTTACGTTCTTGATAGTCAACACAAATTTGCCACTTCCCATTCTTCTTTGGGACTAGGACAAGAGGGGATACCCACTCACTGTCGGATGTAGGATATATGAAACCTGCATCCAATATTTTTTGCATCTCTTCTTTGACTATGTCCTTCAAAATCGAGTCCATCCTTCTTTGGGGTTGTCTCACAGGCTTGCATCCTTCTTTGATGTAAATGTGTTGTCTACATACTAAAGTATGCACCCCTTTCATGTCCTTGTAATCCCAAGTAAATGCTTCAAGATTTTCTTTCAAAAGCTGGAATAGCTACTTCTCTTCTTCATTCGAGAGGTTTGGGTTGATTTTCAGAGATCTGGATGGGCAAAACTCAATAGCCTTGGTGGTTTCAGAGGTTTACTCAACTGAGTCCACTTCCATCCAAGGGTTTCTTTCAGAATCTTTGACTAAGGTTTTGAGAGGAATGTTATTGGAGGACTCGTTTTGAATGGCATGGTCGATGATTTCATCTTCATCAAGTTATCCCCCTCTAAGAATAGCATCTATGGTACATATAGGTGCAGTGTTATATAACTCATCTTCTTCATCCTCCAACCATATAGGGAGATCATGATCAATAGAATGCTGGGCTGGAGGATATAACACTAGTTGTTTAGACAAAGGCCCATTTTTTATAGTCATGTTTCCGGCCTGACAACTAATATAAGCATATGCAGTGGCTAACCAAGGTCGCCCTAAGATGAGAAGATAACCATTAAACTTGGTTCTTGGTTGTAGGACCAAGAAATCTGTAGGATACTCCCAAGAGTCAATGGTAACTATAACATCCTCAATAATTCCTTCCAGAGTTACTGTGGATTGATATGCAAGTTGCAGAACTATTGTGGTTTTCCTCAAAGTCCCTTGGAGATTAAGTTTCAACATAGTTTCCTTGGTCATGACTTTGATGGCGGCCCCTAAATCAACCAGAGTGTTGGGGACTATGACACCATCTATATGCATATCAACCACTGGACTACCAGGGTCCAAGTACTTTGGAAATATCACCCTTCCTAGCATTAGGTCAGATAGATGTCCTACCACATTGATGGTGGGGTATTTCTCTTCCTTCTCCTATATTTCTTGAAGCTCTTTTCTTTGATGAGCCTATTGCAGATAGGGACATCCTTAATGGCCTGGAGATGTGGTATCTTTACACACAAATTTTCCAATTCTCCCAGGAGTTCAGTCTCCTCTAGGGTGTGCTGACTAGGGTGGATCAAGCGCTCAAGAAAAGGAGGTTGTTGGATCTGAGTGTTACCTTCTTCCTTTCCCTCCTCAACCTATACAAGTGGATATGGAGGATGGTTATCTGGGATTACTCTTCCCAACCTGAGATTAACCTCTTGTAGCCGACAACATAAGTTTGATAGGCTATTTCTCCACTGGGATCCCGTTGTGCTTGTCTGTTGTTCAGGTTCAGATTGGGTTGTTGTTATGAAACCAGCTCCAAAAATATAAGAAAAGAGAGATCAAAACCTTATAAATAAGCCACTTTGAGGGGGAAACCTCCTTTACAATATATTAATGAAAAATTCTTGGATGGTTCAAATGTCAAAACCTCCTTCTATATATAGGAGTCCATGGGGTCACAGTATAATCCTAGTCGAATTAACAATAATAATGTAAGGGCACAATAATAACAATATTGGGGTTACAGGGGTACAACCATAACAATAAGGGGGTTAAGCTAACAACAATAAGGGACTGCACTATTAATATAGGGACCTAACACACCCCTCTCCTTCAAAAAAGTGTTTTCCTAAATGCTTGAATAGCTCTGAATGCTTCTGTATAAAATTATGATCCTTCCATGTAGAATTGTTAGTGGGTAAGTTCTTCCACTTGATGAGATACTCTGAAATTGATCGATTTTGTAGCTGTCGATTACTTGTTTTCGTGACTGGTTCAGGTTCCAATATGATTTTTCCTTCCTCATCAAGTTCTGGCAATATTGTTTGAATTGGAAATTTGTCCCCTATAACCTTTTTTCAACATGAAACATGGAAAACTGGATGCACTCGCGAAGAAGCAGGAAGCTCCAATTTGTATGCCATAATACCATTCTTTGCAACACCTTGTAAGGAACATAGTACTTTGGAAATAATTTATTATCCTTCTTAGCTTGCTTGAGGGACATTTGTTTGTATGGTTGTAGCCGTAAAAATACCTAGTCTCCTACATCAAAACTTCTCTCGCTGCGATGTTGATCTGCCTATTATTTCATTCGATTTTGTACCAAATTTAGGTTATCCTTTAAGAGTTGGAGAACTTCTTGTTGATGCTCGATGTGATCTTCCACTGCTTGAACCTTAGAATTTTCTCTTAAAGAATATGTGATGGATGGTGGATGATATCCATAAAGTGCCATAAATGGGGTCATTTTTGTTGCAGTATGGAAGGAAGTGTTATACCACCATTCAGTGAGAGGTAACCACTTTACCCATTTTGTTTTCTTATCAGATACAAAACAACGAAGATATCCTTCCAAACATTTAGTCACTATCTCAATTTTACCATTGGATTGAGGATGATAAGATGAGCTATGATCTAGTTGAGTACCCAAAAAATAAAATAATTTTGTCCAAAAAGTTCTTGTAAAAATGGGATCTCTGTCACTTACAATAATATTTGGGTTTACAAGTAGCTTTTGAATTGTTTCCATAGATGCAGTAACAACTGTACTTCCTTTAAATGGATGAGATAATGCACAAAAGTGTGCATACTTGGTAAGTCTATCAACTACCACCATGATGACACTCTTTCCTTTGGACGTAGGTAAACCTATGATAAAATCCATTGATATCTCCTCCCAACGTTGATTTGGAATGGATAAATTTTGTAGAAGACCTGGGGTCTTAATTGTGTCAACTTTATTTTGCTGGCAAACCAAACATTCTACCACAAAATTTCGAATATTAGATTTAAGGCCATCCCAAAAAAATTATTTCTTCACCATGTGGTAATTTTTTAAAGATCTCGAGTGTCCTCCTAAAGGATAAGTGTGCAATTCCAAAAGAATATTTTATTTTAGTTGGGAATTCTTGAAAATATATAAGCGATATTTGTACCATAAGGAATCATTTTTCCAACTAAATGTATCAGATGTACTAGAATATTACTACAAATTTTAAATGAGAGTCCACACTTCTTCATCCTTCTTCCATTCATCCCTTGTTTCCATTATCCAATGTGGTTGGATAATATAAATGGCACAAAGCAATGCTTCCACCTCTTCATCCTTTCTTGAGAGTGCATCTGCAACTTCCCTTTTTTGCAGATGATTTCAAAGTCATAATCAACATCTTTGTGACCCATTTTTGTTGCTCTTCTGAAGATAGTCTTTGTTCCAAAAATTGTTTAAGACTATCATGATCATTTTTTACCTTGAATTGTCTTCCCATTAGCTAAGGTCACCATTTCTTTAGTGCATGTAGTATTACCAACATTTCCTTCTCATAAATAGCTTTTTGTATATACTTTCCTTTGATTGGACGACTTTCAAAAGCAATGGGTCTTCCTTCTTGCATTAAAACAACACCAATTCCATTTCCTGAGGCATCACATTCCACAATAAATATTTTTGTGAATTCTGGCATAGCTAAGACTGGTGCCAGGCACACTGCCTATTTAAGATGTTCAAAGGCCTTAGTTGCTTCAAGATTCCATGAAAATGCATCTTTCTTCAATAATTTTGTTAGAGGTGCTGCTATTCTCCCATAATTCTTAACAAACTTGTGATAATACCATGTAACCCAAGAAATCCTCGCAACTGCTTTATTGTTTGTGGGGACTTTCCATTCCTTAATGGCTTTAATTTTGTTAGGGTCTACCTTAACACCCTCGTGAGATATAATATGACCCAGATATTCCACCTCTTGTACTCCAAAGAAACATTTTGATTTTTTTTCATATAATTGTTTCTCCTCCAATAGTTTGAGCACCCTGTCAAGATGTTGAACATGCTCCTTCCAAGACCTATTATAGATTAGTATGTCATCAAAAAATACTAGCACAAATTTTCTAAGGAAGGGTTTAAAAATGGAATTCATCAACCCTTGAAATGTAGAAGTTGCATGACCAAAAATTCATAATGACCCTCACGAGTCTGAAATGTTGTTTTCAGAATATCATCAGTCTTCATTCTAATTTAATTATATCCTGAACGAAGATCCAACTTGGAAAAATAAAATTCTCCATGAAATTCATCCAATAATTCATCAATCACAGGAATGGTAAATTTATCTTTAATAGTGAGCTTATTGACCTCCCTACAATCCGGACACATGTGCCATGATCCATCCTTCTTGTGCACCAATACTACTAGAGCAAATAAAGAACTTTGACTAGGTTGAATTATACCAGCCTCTAACATTTCTGAAATCATACGTTCAATTTCGCTCTTTTGGACATAAGGATATCTATAAGGCATGATGTTTGGAGGAAAAATTCCTGGAATCAAATGAATAGCATGAGCATGATCACGAATAGGTGGGAGTCCTTTGGGAGTTTCAAACACCATGGAATGATTGTCCAAGACTTTTTGGAGATCTGGAGAAATAGATAATTTGATGTTGGAACTTCTAGTGAGCATAATTGTACAATTACACCTTGTTGTTCTTTCTTCAGAATATTTTTCATGACATTAGAGCTTATTATCTTTCCTAGCTTCCCTGTGATGCCCCGTAATTCGATTTCCTTTCTGTCCGAAAAAAAATTCAAGAAAATTTCTTGAAAATTAAAATCTAGAGTCCCCAAAGATTTTAACCATTGTACTCCTAATGCAACATCAGTACCTCCCATTGGAATGGAAAGCATTGGAATATTCAAGAAATATTCCCCCATGTTTAGCTTGATATTATGGCATTTTCTAGAGCAATTTATAGTTCCTTCATTCGCGACCATCACTTGATATTTTGGTGCTGGGTATAAGAAACAAATCAATTCATTGGCTACCTTACAATGAATAAAATTATGGGTACTACTGAATCAATCAACACTATTACATTTTTCTTCTTGATATGTCCTTCTATATTGAGAGTTTGAGGAGTTTTAATTCCTGCCAATGCATTACACGATATGGTCAGACTCATTTCTTCTTCTTATAGGGTTGGTTATTGGTGTATATCTTTTTCTTTTGAAGTTTCTTGTTCATTTTCTTCCTCATGTTCACAATCTATGTAAAATAATTTCTTCTCAACACACTTATGACCTTTAGTGTATTTGCTATCACAACTGTATCAAATCCCTTTTGCTATTTTTTCTTCCAATTGTTGTGGGGTCAACCTTGTAGGTTTTGGAATTCTAGGAGTAGCAACACTTCCATATTTATAGATGTGAGTGGTAGGCTTCCTTTTCGCCATAATTTTACATTCAAATTTCTTGTCAAACTGAATTCCTTCTCCAATGAATCAATCAACACTATTACATTTTTCTTCTTGATATGTCCTTCTATATTGAGAGTTTGAGGAGTTTTAATTCCTGCCAATGCATTACACGATATGGTCAGACTCATTTCTTCTTCTTATAGGGTTGGTTATTGGTGTATATCTTTTTCTTTTGAAGTTTCTTGTTCATTTTCTTCCTCATGTTCACAATCTATGTAAAATAATTTCTTCTCAACACACTTATGACCTTTAGTGTATTTGCTATCACAACTGTATCAAATCCCTTTTGCTATTTTTTCTTCCAATTGTTGTGGGGTCAACCTTGTAGGTTTTGGAATTCTAGGAGTAGCAACACTTCCATATTTATAGATGTGAGTGGTAGGCTTCCTTTTCGCCATAATTTTACATTCAAATTTCTTGCCAAACTGAATTCCTTCTCCAATGAATCAGGTTCCCAAACGCGAACTTCATGTTGGATGTTATCCTTTAAAGTCACTATGAAGACATCAATCATGTGTTCCTCTAAAATATCGGTTATCCTTATATTCAATTTTTGGAAGTCCTCAATGTGCTCCACCACTGAACCCTTTTGTTTGATATTTATCAATTGGCTAAAGAAGGTGTTTCTCTTTGTATCCTCATAATGTGTTATAATTTCCTCTATAAAAATTGACCAAGTGACAATTTTTTTACGGGAGCAAAGCCATCGATACCATAAAAATGTATTTTGTTCTAAATGTAAAGTTGGAATGCGTACATTTTGTGTGTTTTGAAAATGATTGAGATCAAAATATTGCTCCATCTATAGTATCCATGTTACGGGATCCTTGCCATCAAACTTCCTCATATCCATCTTTGCAATATGGCGGTTCTTCAATCCAACATTAGAGTTTATGAAATCATGATTAACATTTATTTTGTTCTCGTCATGAGTTTCCTCTACTATATTTCCACCATTAGGAATCATTTCTTGTATTAACCTTGTCATCAAACCTTCCATGCCTGCTTTTATATCATTCTTCATGTCTTCCATGTTTTTCATTTTTTCATCGACCTTAGCTTCCATGTCATCCATCTTAGCTTCCATGCCAGCTTCCATGCCATCCATATTAGCTTCCACGCCATTATTCAAACCATCCATCTTAGCTTCCACGCCTTTCTTCAAACCATCCATCTTAGCTTCCATGTCTTTCTTCAAAACTCTTATTTCATTTTTTGTTGCTCTTTGCGAGAGCGAAATTTGGTGCACTTGCTCTTGTAATTTTGATATGTCATGTTCTAATTTTGATATGTCATAGTAGAGACTTCTGAAGGCTTAATGGGTGTTGAATTATTTTTAGGTGGAATTTTAGAACCCAATACTGATATATATGCTTCAATACTCCCTTGGAATCACTTCAAACTGATTTTTCACACAAGACTTATGCAATTCAAAGAAAAAAAATACACACCTTTTTCTTGATTTTGAGGCGCTCGATATTGAAAATAAATTATCTTTGTGATTTGGGATCTTCAATATTTGAAATTTGGCCCTCTAGTAGCCCTATGAATCCTCTTTCGAATGCCATAGGTTTGACCTGATTTTGATTCTTCATGGCAAAGTTATGCCCAATCTCCCACAATGACCTAATTATGGACTAGTTCAGTAGTCAAACTTGTACGGCGTGCCACATGTAACTGTTTCATCCTTTGGATCTAAAATTGATATACAGAAAATATAGTCCGTTTATTTTTGGCTACATTTTACATAATTCCAATCCGATGCTCATAGAGAGAGTTATGACGATTTTCCCACGGTCACCTATTTGAGATGAAATTTGGGAGCCTGAAAAAACCCTAACTTCCATAGATCATATCTCCGAAAATATTGTGAACCAAGAACTGAAATTTTTACACAATGTTCCTTAGGATTTCAGCTTCGCTCTATACAAATTTTGGCTTTTGAAAATTTTTATAAAAGCATTTATAGCGAATATTCCAAGATGACCTATTTAGGTGAAAGAATGGAGCCTGAAAAATCCTAACTTCCACAAATAATATCTCCAAAAATATTGTGAACTAAGATCTGAAATTCTTACATGACGTTCCTCAAGATTTTTTCTTCGCTCTGTATAAATTTTAGCTTCCGAACCTTTGTATAAAAAATAATTATAGCAAAAATTCCACGATGACCTGTTTGGAGCAGCGAAACCCTAGAATTCAAAGCTCTGATACCAAATGTTATGAAACTTGCTCCAAAAATAGAAGAAAAGAGAGATCAACGCCTTAGAAATAAGCCACTTCAAGGGGGAAGCCTCCTTTACATTACATAAATGAACAATTCTTGGATGATACAAATTACAAAACCTCCTTCTATATATAGGAGTCCATGGGGTCACAATATAATCCTAGCTGTCCTAACAATAATAATGTAAGGGCACAATAATAACAATATTGGGGTTACAGGGTTACAACCATAACAATAATGAGGCTACACTAATAGAACTAAGGGACTATATTAGTAATATAGGGAACTAATAGTTGTGTAGGTATTTGAGGTAGCCTAGGTGGAGCAACATGAGTAAGTTGAGGTTGAGGTTGGGGTGGAGGCATTAGAGTAGGTGGTTGATTGTGTTGAGGCCTCCACCCTTGGGATGGATTGTTCCACTATGGTTGTTGTGGAATATACTGCTAAAATGGTTGATTCCCTGGCTGAGGATGATATGGAGGGTTGTAAGGCCAAGTAGGAGGTATAGACTAGGATGGAGGCATATGTGTGTACAAAGGTTGCATGGGTGCACTCTGATTTTTGTGATAGTAAGAGTAAGATGCACCTTGCATTCCTTTTTGATATGGTCGAGGGCCTTGAGCCTTCTCTGGTTGATGAAACAAGGTTTTTCTGGCATTGTTTCCCCACCTTGATATACAGCCTTAAGTCTAGGTAAGGAGGGACACTTTTTTGTGGCATGCTTCTCCTCATGGACTAAGAAAACCTCTATGACATTTAGTGTACATTCATTTATTGGGTGCTTCCAGGTGCGTCTAGGATAAAATATGGCCAGGGCTCTCTTTGCTTCCTCTTGCTTCCTTTTGACCTACAATGTGTCCATTTGCAAAGCAAGGATGTGCAGCATGTCACTCTTGAAGTCATGTAGCATGTTTCCAATCTCATGTTTTATGGAGGTGGAAGAGAAAGGGGTATTGAATGTGTTTTGGCCAACTCTGCTCGTCTTCCTAAATGCCATAGAATGGTTCCAGAAGATAGTTTTGATTATTTCATAAGGAAGTTGGTAGATATCTCCTCCTGATAGCATATTCAAGGTTTCTATCATTTCTTCTCTAATCCCTCGAAGAAGTACAATTTTAAGTGATGCAGAATCAAGAGTATAGTTGGCTCTCTTACAGTTTAATTGAAACCTCTCTTCATAGTCCTCTATGGATTAATTAGGCCCTAGATTCATCCTAAATATCTCATCCTTAGTTTCCTTGGATTTACAGTAGTCTTTGTACTTTTTTTTGAAGGTCTCTTGCATCTATGCCCATGTGGTGATGTTGTCCCTGGGCAGAACCATGAACCAGCACAAGGCCGCATCCTTAAGGGTGGATGGGAATAGCTTCAACTTCTGATCCTTAGAAGTGTAATCATAAGTCCTACAAACAACAGCAAATTCAAACATGAATGTGTCAGGATCCTCAGAGGCAAGTCCATGGAAGTGTGGAAGAGCTGAGGGGCTATTGTTTTTCATCTTAGTTTCCCCATCTGCCTCTCTTATGGGAAAGGCTCTCTAGATCCCAGCCATGGTTAAGATAGGTGAAGAAGGTCCCTCAGTTGGACCAAGGTCTTCTTCTTCTTCCCCAATAGGTTCCTCAGAGTATTCAGAAGGCTCTCCTATAATAATTTCAATCTCACTGCCACCGAAGAAGAGTGAAGGGTGGCTAGGAGGTGATGTGGGGGTTTTAGGTAATATTTTTCTTTGAGTATTCCTACTCCTATGAGGCATAAAAATTAGATCTTATTTTTTTCAATATTTCTAGAATAACATGAAAAGAAAGGAAAGCAGAAAAGAATTCTAAACAAAATCAAAGCATCTACTAGACACCTCCCCAGCAATAGCACCAAAAAGTGGTGAGCCCTGGTATTGCACCAAGAGTGCTGTAACTCCCCAGGAATTGCCCTACTTTACTTTATCAAACTGGGGTTCATAAAAACTTGGAGGTAATAGTTCTATATACACAACAGATGCATTCTTCTCATGTCATCCTCTTCTGCTTTACGAAAGGGTGATATTTCTTAAACTATGATAAGAACTAGAAAGTAAATTGCTCGAAGGAAATGACAGAAAGGAAAATAATTTAATTTACAGAAAGGAAATGATGGAAATGAAACTAATTTAATTTGCAGAACAGAAATGACGGAAAAGAAACTAATTTAATGTGCATAAAGGAAACTAATTCTAAACCACACTAAACTTGGCCAATCGGCTAAACACACCCTACTTATCTTATGCTCTACCTACCATGCTTCTATCTGTAGGTTTTAACCCTGGACAGAAAATATCTACACACGAATATTATAACAGAAAATAAACAATAGCGAGAGCATAAAACATAAAACAGATAAACACAGATATTTTCCCCTGGATCCCAAATCGAGACGACCAGCTTGATTTTTCATTATATTACTTTTAGTGTTACAACACATATATATACATTCCAAAGCATACATAAACCCCAATCCATTAACCCTGAATTAGAACATAACTGTAGTTCCCTTGACCATCTCTACAAAATACCAAGGGCCGAAAACCATCATACCCCAAAACCATGTGCAAACTCATGCACAAAACATGGGTGGGTCCGCTTATGAGTGGGATCGCATACCAAAAAAAATTTTGTTGGGGCAGCCCCCGGACCCTAACAGGGGGGGTTGTCGCCCCCCCTATCACCCCCCTGCTGCGCCCGGCACAACGTACAAAGCGTGGCGCTAGTCGTGGAAAGAATATAACACATACCCAAAACTATCCATGATCTAACTAAACTTGAGAAAGTGTTTCTTTAAATAAAAAAGGGGGTTAAGGGTGCTAAGGGAAGGCTAAACACATGAAACAAGGCTTATAAGTGTGAAAGGGTGTTTAGACTTTATTAAAAATTATAATATCGCAAAAATCATTTGGAGTGGGAGGCTTTTAAAAGTGCGATAGAGGACTTGCGATGGGAGGATGGAAGTGCGAAATGCGATATGCGATATCGTAATCGCAATATTGCAAAGCTAGAGGGGTAGTGAAAGTGTTGTTCGGGAGTGGGAACGAATTGCGAAATGCGATGGGATAAAGACTGTGGAATGAAAAATGCGATGGGATAAAGACTGCAAAAAGCGAAATGCTACGGGATGACGTGGCGGTAGGGCTGGTGGCAGAGTACGACAGCAATATCAGAATTGGCATTGGGAGTGGAACGTGTTACGAGAACCAAATGAAAAATGCGATTTGTGATTTGCGAGGTGGCGGAGTGCAGAGAATTATTGCAATCGGCATTTGGAGTCGTAAGAGTTAAGGGGAACCAAATAAAAATTTGATTTGTGATTTGCGATGTGGCAGAGTATGAAGAACTATCGCAATTGGCATTTGGAGTGGTAAGTGTTAACGGGAACCAAATAAAAAATGTGATTTGTGATTTGCGATGTGGCAGAGTACAGAAAATTATCGCAATCGTCGTTTGGAGTGGTAAGTGTTAACGAGAAAAAAATAAAAAATGTGATTTACGATTTGTGATGTGGCAGAGTACGGAGAATTATCACAATCGGCATTTGGGGTGGTAAGTGTTAATGGGAACAAAATAAAAAATTCGTTTAGCGATTTGCGATGTGGCAGAGTACAGAGAATTATCGCAATTGGTGTTTGGAGTGACATGAGTTAACGGGAACCAAATACAAATGCGATTTGTGATGAAGTGATGAAGTGAAGTACGGTAGTGGGAATTTCAATGAGGAAAGGACAAAGGTAAAAATCTTATAATTTTTAAGTGTGTTGTGAATAAAAGGGGAAACAACTGCAATAAAAGAAATAGGAGGGAAATGGAGGTGCAACAACAGCGATGGAGGCATTAAAACATAGATGGATAATGAAGAGGGGAGGTGCAAATAAACTTCCCTGGTACTTTGATTCTTATTCCTGAAAAAAAATGTGTTGATCAATGCACGAAGAACAAGCAAATGCATGAAAACAAAGTACAAAAGGAAGGCTAAAAATGGTAATGCAACTCTACCCTATTCTTAGAAACAGTGAAAAGAAATCAATTTTTGGGTTTGTGTGAAGGTTCACCCCCCTTGAACTCTATTGACAGAGATGAGAAGGGAGGTCTTGATCCACATCTTTTAGATTTTTCTCCTCTATTCTATTACTCATAAGAAAATGAAACCTACAGCAGCACACTGAAAGAAAAACTAAACAACAATAAAACTATCGGAAGCAGATCTACTGACAACAAGCAAAGAACAAGTACAACAGAGAGGTTGAGGCACATGGATTGGGCCCTAACCCACATGCCTAGCTCTCTGAAAGTTAAATCGGTAAAATGAAATCAATCTTCTCATTTCATAAAAGAAGAGTCTCGTACATTTCTCAAAGTTTAATCATTGAGTATAATAATCAAAATCTCAATAGCTTGCAGAAAATTTCCCAATAGAATCCAATTTTTTCCTAGCTCTAGATCTGCTCTATTTATTCTACAAGGCAGCTACCAACAACTCCCTTGAAAATAGTGTTTGAGTCCACTTGAATCCAAGAAAACATATATTGAGTGCACTTTGGTCTTTGAGTTGCTTGGCTACATGTGGAATTCGAATTGTTGGAGAGAATCATTGGGGATCCTTTGGCTGCCTTCGAGAGTTAAGGAGGGTGGAAAATCCTCCTATAATTTCTCCTTATTGTCTCCTTCAATTATTTATGATAAAATATTCAAAAATAATGCCAATTACTCATGATTTTTTGCACTCAACTTCATATTAGGTGCTCAGAGTATGTTAGCCTTGATCACCACCTATACTAGCATCATAAAACCAAATAACAATAAAAATGCAAGAAAAAGAGATTTAAGAAGGCAAAAAGGTGACCATTAACCCTTCCAAATATGTCTAATGATGGATCTCATCGCTTGTTGTCTCGATCTAAGATGACAGATTGTGGGATCCCAAAGTGCACCCACACTCGTTCAAAGAAGATTTTAGCAGTGATTTCTGCCATGATATTCTTCTTGCAGTCTGACATAATGGCCATCTTTGAGAATATGTCGACGACCACAAAAAAAAAAAATTCATTTCCATGCTTAGTAGAAGGAAAGCCCGACATGTAATCCATGTATATGGATTCCCAAGGTCGACTAGGGGTAGGTATTGGAGTATAGAGGCTTTGCTTCTTGATGGTCAGTTTGGCAATGGAGCAAGCAGTGCAGGATCTGATGTACTTCCCAACATCCTGTCGAAGGTTCGGCCAATAGAAATACTTCTAAAGTATTGTCACTATTTTATCGACCCCGAAATTCCCAGCGACTCGACTATAGTGTGCTTCCCAAATAATCTTAGCACGCTCTCTTGAAGGAACACAAAGGTGTCCTAGGTGACATAGCAGTGCATCTTGGAGGTGAAATTTTGGAACTTGTGTACCCTCCAAGAGTGTCTTGTATGTGCAGTCGAATTCAGAATCGCTCTTGTACAGAAGCGGCTAATCATAAGTCTCATGCCCACCAGAGTTGAGAACGGTGGTTAGTGCCATGATCGGTGATCGGATGAGGCAGTCTGAAAAATCATTGGTGTTGCCCTTCTTATACTTGATGTTCAAATGAAATTGTTGTAGATATTTGGACCACTTCTGATGCCGATTGTTCCGTAACTTCCCTTGTGTCTGTATGAACTGTAGGGGTCAATGGTCTCTGTGGATGACTGTTTCCTTCCCTAAAATGTAATGCTTCCATTGGCGGTGTTGGTTTCACAAAGGTGGCTTATTATAGGCAACCCTAGTGCTTTTCATTTAATTATCAACGCGAGGTAAGTATTTTTATTTCAAGAGTGTCGGCACAGTATATGCAAGTGAGATAGACTAATAGATACTCTATGTTGTTTATGAGAAAGGATTATCTATCCTTCTAAATTCAATCAACTTAATTGTTGGGCCGCTAATATTTTATTATTATTATCACTTTTTAACACCTATTTCATCCATTTCTACTCTTCTTTATCACATCATTTATCATGGTTTATCATATAATTCCATTTATAATTATTTATGCTCTTATGAATAAATATTATTTCTTCTCCTTTTAATAAATTGATGATTATTATGTATGATCTTATCAATGATGGTTTATTAATAAATTTTTTGTAACATCACTCACCATTTTAGCCTCCAAGATATTTTCCAGATTGCAGATTTTATCTCCAGCACATCATTCAATATTCCAACTTAGAAATTCGTTGGAATAAGAAGTGAAAGTTTTGCATTGAACATTCTAGGCAAATGGAGAAGAATCTGGAAAATCTGAAACATGGGTTTTGTCCATAACAGGCCGAATTAACTTTAGAAAGGAGCGGTTTTCCCAAATTCGGTCCGTATTAAGAGAAACATAAGGTTCTCTGAGGACGATTTTCCCAGATTCACTGTTGCGGCCATTTTCCAAATGATGTCAATTGCAATACCAAATTCGACTTGTTCCTGTTGAATGATTGATGGAAATATATTTTCTTGCTGATCAAGTTGTTGGGAACAATCCAATTTTTTTATGAGGGATCACATTTACTATTTACTTTCTCCTCTTTCTGATTATAAAAGGAGAGCATGTATTGCCATTAAGAGAGAGATTTCCCGTTGTAATTTTCAAAAAATTTCATCGAATATTGTTAATTAAAACAGAGTACGATTTCTTGTAAACTCTGCTACATATGATCAATAAATCATTTGTGTTGCTGCTCATTCGATTATTCTGAAGTAACTTAGCAGTGCTCACTGGCGGCTAAGGGCCCGGCCTCTGGAGGAGTTCACTGCGTCTTTCTATTATATTTCTTATTCTTGCAGCGTGTGAGTGATTTGATTTAATATTTATTTCTTTTAATCTCATTGCTTTAAATTTTCCTGTTTTATACGTTGTTGTTTCAATGAATTCATTTTATTACATAAGCTATGATTGAACCGCATTGTTGTTCATTTCCACCATAACAAGATTACTATTCTTTACAACTTACATTGTTATGTTGTTCATTTCTATTCAATAGCCTTGCTGTTCATTCCAGATTTTGTTGTTCAACTATGTCAAATAGCTTTGTTGTTCATTTCCATTAGATAGAATTTGTTGTTCATTTCCGATTGTTGTTCATTTCCATTAGAGAGAATTTGTTGTTCATTTCCATTTGTTGTTCATTTTGAGTAAATAGAACTGTTGTTCATTTCTGTTAACTAGTTTATTGTTTATTCCTTTTTGCAAGACTTTGGTTTTGCTTTAGAATAGTTTGCAGTGAGCTTGTTTATTCCATTTCCATTTCAGCATTGTTAATTTAATTCAGTTATCATTTCCAATTAGTTGCTTTGGTGTGGAGTGTAAGATCATCAACTGTAAAGGACATTGGTTATTGCTGCCTATGTTCTCAGATTGAGGATCTTGTTATGTTTTATTTCATTTACATCAGTTGCTAGAGGAAAGAGTTATTACTACTGCATCCTTGACTGATGATCGTTGAGTGAGTGATGGGATTTTATAGCCTTAAGTTTCATATTTTTGTAATTAGATTTCATTTCCAAGCATCTGTTTACCCTTGTATTTGAAACATTGTACTACAAATAAAGAAACATTACTCTCTGGGATTATAGCGTGCACATACTGTGTACACTCTTGAAATAAAAGGACTTGCTCGGGTTGATAATTAATTTGAGATAAATAGGAGTTTTAAAAGGCACCTTTTAGCACCCAACATTTTGGCGTCGTTGCCGGGGAGAGTGTTGCTATTTCATAGAGAGTGATGTATGTTTGATGTTTGTCTACTGTGAAATAATTGGGTATTAAAAACGGAAGGTAAGAACTTGCGTAACGAGCAAGTAAAATGCTTGCTCCTCCGCCCGCTTTTTAGCAAAATTGCTAGGAATTTAAGGTAGAAATGAACGTTTGTATTTTAGAGGTAGGAATTTTGAAAAAAATCTTGTAGTTCCACTCGAGTGGAGATGTAAGCACCACCCATTTCACTAACCAATTGACAGGAACATTGGAATGAGGATCCTTAAAGAAACACATGAAGAACATCTTCTATTATGGTAAGAAATGGCTCACATTGCAACTTTTGAATTCCCTATCAAAGATCTAGGAGGAGTGACACAAATGCACATAAATCCCCCATTGTCTCTACCAAATTTTCATGGTTTGAAAAATGAAAATCCAAATACATTCTTATTTGAGTTTGAAGTATTTTGTAGAAGATATGATTATTGTACTAATGATCAAAGGTTGAAAGTGTTTCCTCTTACTCTAAAAGGAGTAGCTCTCTGATGGTTCATGAGCCTAGGTGGGCACTACATCCAAACATGGGAGGACATGAAGAACATATTCTTGAAGAAGTACCAAGACTATTGCAAATCCAATGAAGCTATTTTCGGTATGATACAAGGGGAAGATGAAAGCTTGGAGGACTATGTAGAGCGATTTCAATATAACCTTCAAAAATCAAAGCATAAGCATTTGGAAAAAGAGATCTTGAAAACACTCCTTAAAGGAATCAAAGATGAATTTTTAGAACTCTTAAATCTGATAGGAAAAGGTGATGTTTTTTAGTTATCATATGATAATGTTTGTGAATTGTACATAAGGTATTCAAGAGGAATTTCCAAGGCTAGTAAGAATTCTAGAGAAGTTTCTTCTTTCTTTTCCAAATTTACTACAAGAACAAGAGAAATAAGAGCTTAAATCAATGTTTTATTTGAAAATTTTAAATATGATTTTATTAGCTCTCTAAATTCACAATTGCATTTTTTGTAGGTTCAGAAAAATCAAGAATTTGATGAAGTGTTTTGCCCTCAATACTGAAAGGAGCATCCCATAGATAGTTGTTCTTCCTTATCTAGGATGGAAGTAGAATATCAAAGAGATGGGGAAGCTACAACAATGTCAAAACCATGGAAATCATGGCCTATATGTATGGTTCAAAACACTTCCTCTCCATTCTCTTACTTGCATAATCCATTATGGAATACTCATATGTTAGGACAACCATGCCAATCTCAATATAACCACCACCAATCTTGTCTACAAGTTTGGCATGGTTCATCTTATGATTGCATGACTACTCTCCCTCATCTTGTAGCACAAACACATCTTCCAGCTCTTCCACAACATCTTGCTTTGCTATCAAAATCATCCATTTAATCCAATCAACTACATCATCAAAATGCTCCATTCCCTACACAATTTCCTGCTCAACTCATTCCACACCCTCACCATAATAAACCAGTACAACATGCTTACAGTGATGAACTACAAAATTTACCCACCCTTCCCACCCATTCTATCTCATATGCACCATTGGAGAAAACATATACTGAGATTCATAATGTATCAAATCCAAAAATTGTGGAGGTTATGAAAGAAAATGAGGTTTCTTTTAGCCTGCATCAACAAGCTGTTTTATATACTCAAGAACTTCATGATATGACGGCTATGGGAAATCAAGAAATTAAGGGATACATTGAAGATTGGTTCCACTCAATTTGTTTGCAGCATTACTCCATACTTCAACAATTTTTGGCACCATCTTTTCAAGGGAAGTTGGCTTCTCATACCCTACTATTTATTAACATGCATTTCTCAAATTTGGGTATGTACATAATAGAAGCCTTATTTCGAAAATGGCTCCACTGGAAGTAATATTATACTTAATCATATTCATTTTCCAAATCATAGTAGGCTAGTGAAAAAATAAAATAAATAAGGAAATAAAATAAACACATTTTTTTTATTTTATTTTTGTAAAAATAGTTGTTTTTGTTGCAACACGCTGTAGAAATCAACATCGATGATAAATATTTTAATTTATTTGTGTATGTAGATGAATTATATTGAAAATAAAAATTCTACAAACACTTATATTCATTTTTATCACCAATATGGAAAAATTGCTTGAATATCATTTTTTTTGCTTGCGGGGTTGATGAAATTTCTAAAAATAGAGTTGGGACAGTCATGTTTTGAGAGACCAAAAGTGAATATTTTTAAAACCTGTTTCTATCCTAAGTAGAACTTGATGTCTATTTTCCAACCCAATTTGAATCACTCAATTTGGATTTGAAACAAAAAACTTATAACCAAAACATTGACAGGGCGTCTAGTAGGCAGCTAAGGAACAGAGTTGGGACAGTCAGTTTTTGGAGGCCTAAATGACTATATTTTCAAAAAATATTTCTATGGTATATTCCTCTATGAATATAGTTTATAATGCAATTTTAATCACTCGATTTCGATATCGTATGAGGAATTTATGACCAAAATATTGACTGCTTATCATAAATCAGCACTCTTGAAACTCTGTTTTCTTGGTTGTTCACTAGCGTATTTGACCCATCAATTCTTCTTTTCTTTAAAACCTATTTCTATTGAAAATAATTAAATGAATCTACTTTCATTTCCAATTTGAATCAGCTTAATCTGTCATCAAACGAATAATTTATGCTTGAAATATCAACTGTTGGTCTGAGATGGAAAATCGAAAATGACTCTATTATGCAAGTTGTTCTAAGAAAATTTAGCATACCATTACATGGAATTTTTAAAACCCGTTTCTATTGGAGATATATCTCTGAATTCACTTTCATTTGGCTTTGGAATCATTTAAATCGGACGAAAAACAAATAATTTATAATTGAAACATTGTTGGTTAGTATGATTCGCCATTGCTCTCCCGTAGATAATAAATTAATTTTGTCTGTGGATTTGTTTTACAGAGTAACTACTTGTTAGTTTTTTTGCATAATTATTGGATTAAGGGAGCCTGATCACCTCTCTTTCTCCATGATTTAATGTTTTATTGCAGGTAGAAACTCGTTTTTTACAGGTCTTAGCAGAACAAATAGGGTCAATTTATGGACGAGCGATTCTTGAAAGAAATTTTAGTGAAACAAGAGAATTTCATCCAGTTCCTTACCTAACAGATTCATAACAGAAGAAATGAAGAATTGGTTTCCATTTGAAGATTCATGTCACTACTGCCAAAACATTTTTCAAAAAGATCATTTTTTTCCATTGACAGATTGATATTCCCTTAGGAAATAACATCATAGTTGTTGTAACTTAGTAAAGTGTTGTTTCTTTTCTGATTTCTTTTATGTTTTTGTGCTTCAGGTGTTGATCCCTTAAAATTTTAGTTTCCGCTCCATTGGAAATTGCACAATAAGGACCCCACCATGCAAGTTTCAATTGCAAAAGGCAATTCTTCGGCAGCACCAATTCTGTAAAAAATTATTTTTTCTTGAAACCTATACATAAATTTGTCTTTCTATTTGATTGGATTTGCTTGACAATATATTGTACATTAGTTTTTTTCTTTCCTCTATTATTTTTCCTTTGCTGTTCCCTACAGCAATTTCTGCGTGCATTTTCTTTGCTGTTGGGAACAACACTTTTTTGTGTGCCTTTATTTTTCATGTTGTTCCTCTCAAGGAATAGTTGCTGTTCCTCTTAAGGAACAACAGCCGTCCCTCTTAAGGAACAGCAATCTTGCGTGCTTATATTTGTTTGTTGTTCCTCTTAAGGAAAAGTAGTCGTTTCTCTTAAGAAACAACGGGTTTGTGTGTTTCTTTTTGCTATTCCTTTCAAAAGAAACAGCATTTTCGTTGATTATTTTTGTTGTTCCTTTCAAAAGGAAGAGCACTTTTGACGCATGTTTTTTTCGTTCCTTTCTGAAGGAACAGTAGTTTTTGCCACTTGTTTTTGTTGTTCCTTTCCAAAGGAACAACAGTTTTTGCCACCTATTTTTTCTGTTCCTTTCCAAAGGAACAACATTTTTCCCACTTGTTTTTGCTATTCCTTTCAAAAGGAACAACATGTTTTTTTGCCGACTGTTTTTGTTGTCCCTTTTCAAAGGAACAGCATTTCTGCGGATTGTTTTTGTTGTTCCTTTCAAAAGGAACAACATTTTTTTCCGATTGTTTCTATTGCTCATTTCAAAAGGAACAACATTCTCGCAGATTGTTTATGTTGTTCCTTTCAAAAGGAACAACATTTCCTTTCAAAAGGAACAACATTTCCTTTCAAAAGGAACAACATTTTTTTCTGATTGTTTCTGTTGTTCCTTTCAAAATAAACAGCATTTTCGCATATTGTTTTTGTTCTTCCTTTCAAAAGGAACAACATTTTTGTTCCGATTATTTTTGTTGTTCCTTTCAAAAGAAACAACATTTTCGCAGATTGTTTTTGTTGTTCCTCTTAAAGAACAACAACTGTTCCATCTAAGGAACAACGCTTTTTTAGTGCATTTTTCTTGTTTTAGAACAACATTTTGAGGATTTTTGTGAATTCTTCATGACTCTTTTAAAGGAAAACATACAATTTATGCAAGGACACAAAAATTAGAGGTTATTGGAATCAGCAAATCAAGAGAAATTGTAATTTTTTAAAAATTGTTTTGTAATGATAAGAAAAGGAAAGGACACAACCATATATATCACTTTGTTGTCTTTATTTTCACTAAAATTAATATGATCGGTTATCTTTATCATGTTGGTTCTTTCCTAAATATTCATAACTCTCTTTGATTTTTATTTATTGAATAAGAATAAGGGCATACTTTCTCTATTAATATGTTCAGACTTCTTCCACCATCCCTACTCTTAAGGAGTGTTGAGCCATCCTCTATACATAAATAGGGAAGTGCTACATGAAAAAAGAAGAAAAAATCTCTATATGATTACTAACAATTCTATGATATGGCAAATGGAGGATAGGGGATCTCATCAAGAGTCAGCCTACCATGATCATAAGGGAGTAGTGAAGTGGCATTCTCATTATGGCCACCACACCAGGGATATGATCCAATGGACAACTCAGAAAAATAAAAAGTCCTTGAAACAGGAGGTCTCATTAAGAGCCAGCCTACCCACCTTTCACTCCTTCCTGGTGAATGGAATTGTGATTCATCTGGTTCCCAAATCAGCACAGTGGCCTCCATCATGACATCACACAGCACTTCCCCAGGCATAAATAAAGGATAATGGTTCCAAGGGTGAGAAAGCAACTTTGTCAAGGTTATAGACACCTGTGGGCAACAGAGCTCTACAAATGGTATTGGAATCATATTTTTCACAAATCAATAGTAATGATAAACCCTTTTCTTATATCTTTATCTAATATAAAATGAGAGTATGTTCCTAAACCCTTTGTTCGGAACCTCTTATGCATGAAATTTATTTATAAATCGATCATAATGGTTTATGTGGATAATGACCGCATAAGTACTTTTTTCACATCAGCTGTCATTTTCCCTTATTTTCGAATCATTACATAAACATTTCCATATCTACTCACGATTTCAAAATATGCATTGATTTCAGTAATGCGATAATTTGTTGATCATATCATAAGTATGTATATCTTTCCATGTTGTACAATTGTTGTGAAGTATGCTGCTCTTCTATTTGCTGGTCGAGGGCGACCTATCATCTTTCAGGGGGGGTACAGATGTCTTTTAAATATGCTTGCATGTGGGTCGAATCCCAATATTCTACTGCATTTCTACATAAGTTTTTCTAATTGAAATTTTGGCATACATCTTATCTGTTGCTCTTCAAAATTAACACTGTGGATTCAAGAAAATTGCATGCAGAATCGTGATTTGTTTACAGGAGAACAACAAATATGGGGGGAAATTCTATTCGCAGCATGACCACACTATTGCAACTAACAGAAAAGGCTTGCGCAACTCGCGAATGCGCACAATTCTTCAGACATGATGTGCTTGCATGGCTTCCACCTTTTGCATCACTTTCAGTATCCGCTCAGCCTACATCAACTTCAACAAATGTCAGTCCCTACATGTCATTCCACCTTCTTCTTTTTTCGGACATAACACTTGAGGTAAAATAGCATAATTTTCTGATATATTACAAATTTAAGAGAATTTCATGAAAATCCATTGAGCATTATTTATCATCATTCATTCCACATCTTTACCACTTCCCATTTTTCAGAGACATATCATCTTTCAGTTTGGAGGAGTGTTGTTTTCTTTCATTTCTTTCTTATGACCATGTCAGTAATATTCTTTATCATCCATTGATATTCTTATTCATTCTCAACACCTCCCTTATTCCATGTTAATTTACACCAAGCATAGATTTCAACAAATTGTAGCAACCACCTCTCCTTGTTTTCTAGCATTGCATGAGGACATGCTAATTCTTCAGTTTGGGGGAGGAATTGCTACACATAATGGATGTTTTCTACTTTCTTTCTCGTTTAAGGCATACAATTTCATTTTTATACAGTGCAGAAATTGATTTGCATATATCTTTAAAACTATGAACTGAATTCTTGTGATTTCTGGATAACAAAGAGGTATCATTAAAATACACAAACCCAGATAATTTCATGCTATAATAGTTCATAAAATTTCGAAAATTATGCACTATCACCTACAACCATTTTGTTTATATCTCATGATCTGTGCATCAAAACGATCTAATTTTTGAGAAAATGGTTAATGAAGTTTATTGTTACTTATATCACATTTTTCTGCAACTTCATATACATATAGTTGAACGTCAACTGTAAAAATTGTTACGCCTTCATCAAGATTGATAAAATTTAATATTCATTATTTGAGGAAAAATTCATTTGTTCCATCCATTTCATGAGTTGGGATGAGCAATTTTTTTTTCTTGGTTAACACATGGGTTTTGTCTTCGGGTTGCATGAGGACATGCAATATATTCAGTTCTGAGTTGCATGAATACATGCAATATATTCAGTTTGGGGGTATGTTGGGCCGCTAATATGTTATTATTATTATCACTTTTTAACACCTATTTCATCCATTTCTACTCTTCTTTATCACATCATTTATCATGGTTTATTATATAATTCCATTTTATAATTATTTATGCTCTTATGGATAAATATTATTTCTTCTCCTTTATTTTTAATAAATTGATGATTATTATGTATGATCTTATCAATGATGGTTTATTAATAAATTTTTTGTAACATCACTCACCATTTTAGCCTGCAAGATATTTTCCAGATTGCAGATTTGATATCCAGCACATCATTCAATATTCCAACTTAGAAATTCGTTGCAATAAGAAGTGACAGTTTTGCGTTGGACATTCTGGGCAAATGGAGAAGAATTTGGAAAATCTGAAACATGGGTTTTGTCCAGAACGGACCGAATTAACTTTATTGAATAACTTTTTGCCCAAATTCGGTCCGTATTAAGATAAACGAAAGGTTCTCTGAGGATGATTTTCTCAGATTCACTGTTGCGGCCATTTTCCAAATGATGTCAATTGCAATACCAAATTCGACTTGTTCCTGTTGAATGATTGATGGAAATATATTTTTTTGCTGATCAAGTTGTTGGGAACAATAAAATTTTGTTATGAGCGATCAAATTTACTATTTACTTTCTCCTCTTTCTGATTATAAAAGGAGAGCATGTATTGTCATTAGGAGAGAGATTTCCTGTTGTAATTTTCAGAATTGTTCATCGACTCTTGTTAATTAAAACAAAGTAAGATTGCTTGTAAACTCTGCTACATATGATCAATAAATAAGTTGCGTTGTTGCTCATTCGATTATTCTGAAGTAACTTAGTGGTGCTCACTAGCGGCTAAGGGCCCAGCCTCTGGAGGAGTTCACTACGTCTTTGAATTATATTTCTGATTCTTGCAGCGTGTGAGTGATTTGATTTAATATTTATTTCTTTTAATCGCATTGCTTTATAGTTTTCTGTTTTATAGCTTGTTGTTTCAATGAATTTTTTTTATTACATAAGCTTGATTGAACCACATTGTTGTTCATTTCCACCATAACAAGATTACTATTCTTTACAAGTTACATTGTTATGTTGTTCATTTCTATTCAATAGCCTTGTTGTTCATTCCAGATTTTGTTATTCATCTCTATCAAATAGCTTTGTTTTTCATTTCCATTAGATATAATTTACTGTTCATTTCCGATTGTTGTTCATTTCCATAAGATAGAATTTGCTCTTCATTTCCGATTGTTGTTCATTTCCATTTGCTGTTCATTTCAAGTAAATAGAACTGTTGTTCATTTCTGTTAACTAGTTTACTGTTTATTCCTTTTTGCAAGAGTTTGGTTTTGCTTTAGAACAGTTTGCAGTGAGCTTGTTTATTCCATTTCCATTTCAGGATTGTTAATTTAATTCAGTTATCATTTCCAATTAGTTTCTTTGGTGTGGAGTGTAAGATCATCAACTGTAAAGGACATTGGTTATTGCTATCTACGTTTTCAGATTGAGGATCTTGTTATGTTTTATTTCATTTACATTGGTTGCTAGAGGAAATATTTATTACTACTGCATCCTTGACTGATGATTGTTGAGTGAGTGATTGGATTTTATAGCCTTAAGTTTCATATTTTTGTAATTAGATTTCATTTCCAAGCATCCGTTTACCCTTGTATTTGAAACATTGTACTGCAAATAAAGAAACATTACTCTCTGGGATTATATCGTGCACATACTGTGTACACTCTTGAAATAAGAGGACTTGCCCAGGTTGATAATTAATGTGGGATAAATAAAAGTTTTAAAAGGCACCTTTTAGCACCCAACATTACCGAGGAATGGTTGGTAGGTTATGGCTGGTTATTCTATCAATCCTATGATTGAACAGCGGGATGATGATTTGAACAGCAACTTAATGAATTGAACAGCAATCTAAATGAATTATTCTAAATGAATTTAACAGCAATCTAAGTGAATTGAACAGCAACCTAAATGAATTGAACAGCAATCTTAAACGAATTGAACAACAATCACTTATATAATTTTGAAATGGAATTCTCTTTGTAAACTAACTTATTGACATTAATCAATAATTGGACGCTTTACCATGCTAACAAAACAATGTAATCCATAAAGATAAGTAGCAAAGAGAAATAACTATCTTAATATCTGTAAATCGATTGCAAAGGTATTGGAAGGAACTGGAAACATCTATTAGTGATGAAATATTGTTATAAACCAGAAAATACGAGATGCAATGATTCTAAATCAAGAAATGCAAATGCTAAACTATTCTGAAGGAAGAACAATTGTAACTTTATTGAGTAGAAAAGTATGTTACAACCGCATCAGATAACTGAACATGGATTCTGTAATTAACGTGTAGCACAGAATTGGTGCAGAAACTCCTAGAGGTTGGGCCCAAACCATTAGAAGTTCTAACGTGATGAAAACCTCAAAAGGTAATTCTTCAAAACATCAAAACTCAAAAGATAATGCAGGAATACAATATGAAAGCTCTGTCTTGATGCGCTGATTATAGAGGGAAAATTCCCATTCAAATTTGACTCCCTATCCAGTTCGCCCCTAGTCCTTTTAAAATTAATTTCATGCAATGAGGAAGTATTTTCCAAACGACAGCCCGTTGCGCGTGGCTGTCGTTTGAGTTCTTGAGCTTAAATCCATCTGTCTGCCTTTTGCTGGCTTCTGGGAGTTACTGAGATCCCATACGTTTGCATCTATCAGTTGTCTTTATGTTTACCATTGGTTTAGCTTCTCTGCCTTCCTGCATACAGAGATACAATAAGTCAATTTTATGTTATAGAAACATTCCTTTTGTCATTAGCCCTATTGCTCTAATTTTCATAAATCTTTTAATTCTTTATTGTTAATATGAGGAAGAATTCCCAAAATTGTGAAATAATTTGAAGTAATTATAGGGTGAAAACATACCTCAATTCAGGCCCAACATACTCCCCCGCTTACCTCATTGCATGTCCTCATGCAAACAGATGGTTGAGATGCAACTGTGTTAAGGAGCAGGCAGGGTAGACATTTTCCTTGTATGCTCTAAAACCCTGTTTTTGTCTTATTATTACAAAGACAGCGCTTGCGTGCCCGTTTGGTAACTCATAGTTATGATTATATTCCTCAGGAGGATACCAGATGAGAGGGCTTCTATACCTACATCCCAACCATGCAGGCCCCATGCTAAAGACTAGATTACTATATGAAAGGAACCTGGAGGCAGCAGCCTTGAAATTCTTGTAGCCAAATGGTTCCCTATTCTTTACACTATTCATGGAGGCCATTCACCTTTGTTAGCTGCTGCCAAGGCTGCTTCTCGAATGTCTTCAAAGTACTCCTATCCATTTTCTATGATTTCCTTATGGATGGGCCCCAGCCGAGTCCTTACACCTTGCCTTCGCATAAAGTTCTTGTGTTGGATAAACAGTTGTAGGGGTTTTTTGGGTTCCCCTCTAACCCACAATTCTAGGGCCTATGCTCTCTCTTTTGGAAGATATTATAGGCCTTGGCCCACTTAATCTGGTTCTTGACGAATGAGAGGAAGGCTTGGAGCTGGATATCTCCTATAAAGGGACTAGGATTGATGTATGTGTCCTCTTCTAAAAAGAAATTGTGCATGTAAAGTTCACATAGGATGCATTGGACTTGTTCATATTTCTCATTATAGCAGTGGAAAAATTCTTCTATAGTCCTAAACGTTGTAGATTTTCCTGCCCTGACTGCCTTGAATTTCAGCAGTAAATATTGTTTTGTTAAGAACAGGGCATAGTTAGTGGTTGGTGCCCTGCAAGATAGTGCATCATTGTATACATAACAAATCGTGGTGATTTTTTTCTTGGCTTGCTCCATATGTTCTTGTGCCCTTTTTAGCTTTTCTTGTTCTTCTCTGAGTTGGGCGAATGTTTCATCTTCTGTAGAGGAGAGGTCTGTGAATTTCTTTAGTAATGCTTGGTATTCTTGTGTTGGCACCACCTCCTTCCTACATTGTGCTATCTCATGTTGTGCTTGCACCAGTTCCCTATGTAATTTCTGATAAACAGCTTTCTCTACCAGGGGGGTATAGGTAGGGGCTTCCTTTGTTTGGGTCTCCTTCTCTTGTGTAGTTTTCTGCTCAGTTTGTGTAGAAGCTTCAATGGTATTTGCTATATCTGTCTGAACTTCGGCCTCAGAAGTACCTTCTTGGTCAGTCTATATCCCAGTTTCAGATGTATCGATTAAATTGGTCTATACCTTAGCCTCTGTAGTGGCTAACTAATCAGTTTGTACGTCAGCCTCAATAATGTCAGCGAATCCAGTTTTCATCTTGGCTTCAACGGTGTTTATCAAGCTGGTGACTAGTTCTGTTTGAGTTCCTACAGTGGTGGTTTCTTTCTTTGGCTTTCGGGCCCTTCTCTCCTCCTTAATTTGTTTCCTCAAATATTTCACCATTTTCTTTAATCTTCTGCAGGCCCTGCTCAGTTTCCTAATTTTCTTTTCATCTAAATTTTCACCTTTCTTGATTTAGGCAAGTGATGGAGGAGCGGTATTCCCATTTTCAAGAATGGTATTTCCAACCTCAGGGTTGCCTGTGATGGTGTTTCTTATTTGATCTTCAAATTTTACTTATGTATGAGGGTCCCGAATGGGGGGAGCAGTGCTACCTCCTGGTGTCAAAGGGACTGTTTCTGTGCTTTTTTCTACAGGGACAGTGTCACTTCACTAATTTTCTGAACCCATTCTTTCCTCTGCATGTCCTTCGCTATACACCTCATAATTCCCAAGAGGGGATAGAGTCTCATCGTCCTGTAGTTCCTCTTGGTCGGGTAGGACTTCAGTGTGACCAGAACTACTGGCGGTAGCGAACTCATCTATGGGTTCCTCTTGTTCTTCTACTCCCGATGGGTTTCTAGATTCGTAGTCTTTCCTCAATTGTTCTAGGACTCGAGCCATTTCTTCCTCGAAGTCTTGTAAGGGTGAATTTTGAGGGTGGGATGGCCTTGCCTCTTCTATGAGGACTGAGGTTCCTTGGAGCGTTTTGGACCGTTTTTTCCTGCTTGGTTCTAAGGTTGTAGTTCGGGTCCTTTTTCTTCTTGGTGTATTTAACCTGGGGGGCTCAATTTTGGTTTTTTTGGTATTTATTTCTAGTTCATGTGCATCAAGGTTGACAAAATTGTCCCAGGCTATCTACTGCTTATCTAGCTCATGGATGATGACTATTTTAATTAACCCATGGTGACTAACTACTGATTGGGGATTTTTGGCTTCTCTTAATCGAACAACGGTATCATACAATATGGAATTTAAGAAAGCAAGAAAATTAACTAAAGTCTTTTGCTTAAGTGTAGCTAAGATTTTGAGCTAACGAGGCTTTACCGCGGCCTGACGTCCATCACATGTAATGAATGTTTGGATGAATTCCGCAAGTTCCTGCCATGGCTAATATAGAGAGGTAGGGTTAATCCCTCTCCCTTTTCACTCCAATGGTTCCTCTGGATCCTGATATACTACTATTGCCTCTCATAGGAAGAGATGTTTCTCTGTCCATCTTTCTCCTTCTGTTGGAATTTCGGAGACTTCAACAATAATTTCCTCTATGACTGGTATAATTCAACCCTTGATTCTGGTTTGACCTTCTTACAGATTTTGCAGAAACTCAATTGCAATTTCCGTATCAAATCCCTGTAATCGATGTACATATGTTAACCAGCGGGCTTGCTGGAGGATGGCACTAGCTATTTCTGAAATTGGAAAGTTTACAGGCTCATTTCGAAGGGAATTTCGTCCCATAGCTGATATGCTTTCTTCCTCTAATTGTATTCTTCCTCGGCTCTGTTGTTTCGACTGAATGTTGTATGCAAGCGAAAGATAAATTATGGTTCTATGCAGGTAACTTCATGCCTAAATTGCAGTGTTCCTCTAGTCTCATCGATGTGTCTAACGGGATTTGTGCCAAGATTTCTCATGCTTACAAATTTAAGATCAATAACACCCCCTCCATCGAAGAAAGGGCGCCCACGCCATCAAGTAAAGGAGAGATTTGGTCAATCATGAATGCAGACAAGGGAATGTTAGCATTTGTTAATAATGACTTGTACGTGAAGGAGCAGGTTGTGGCTTTCGAGCTTCAGGTGGTTGATTAATTACTAGCATATGCAGTGTAAAGGTCGGTTTTGGAAAAAAAAAAATCATAATTGCATCTTGTGCAGAAGTGACCAGAAGGGGAAAGAGAATAGTATAACGATTATTACGATATGATGTCCTTATTTAATGAAAAGTTATGACAGAAGCAATACTGAGTCAAGTAATGATTGGTGCTATCATCTCGGGTTTCAAATATGTAAGCATATCTCTGTTAGTTATTCATGTGGTCGATTATAATTCTCACTAATTCGAGTAATAGATTATGGAAGAAGAATGGAAGATAAGGTGTATATAAAATTAATTTCCTATTGATGAAGCATACTTTCATACCACAAGCAGAGCCACTGTTGCCAGCAGGCATTCATAGCCTCGACAGGGTTGCTATTTTAACCCAAAAGAATGAGTCGGAATCCTTATGTAAAAATAGATATTCTTCCCATTTTGTGGAGAGATCACCATGTTGGTATGATAGCCAGATAACCATAGTGCCACTCACCATAGTTGTAGCAAAGTGATTAGGTCGTCTCATGATGAGACCTCATGTCCTTCAAGCAGTTAAAAAGTTCATTACCCTAGTGTGGTGGCCATTGGGGGCATGTCACTTGCCAAGCTCTTATGAACGTGGTAGGTTGGCTCATGATGAGACCCCTTATCCTCTTTTGAAAATTTGCATGTGAGCACCTTACTTCTTTTTGAATCATAGCATCTTGATTTATAAGGAGGTCACTGTGCTGGTGTGATAGCCAGATAGTCACAGTGCCATTCACTAGGATTGTAACAGAGTGATCAAGCCGGTTCGTGATGAGACCTCCTGTCCTTCAAGCAGATGAGAAGGTCATTACCCTGGTGTGGTAGCCATTGTGGGCATGTCACTTTTTAAATCCCTATGATCATGGTAGGTTGGCTCGTGATGAGACCCCCTATCCTCTAAAATATTTTCATGAACACATAATAGTTTCTCTTTATACATGAAGGGAGGCTCATTAACTCCTTAAGAGTTAGGGATGGTGAAAGAAGTGAAAGAATGCCAATACAATTAATACTCTTCATTCCCATTCCTTCATATTGGAGGGAAATATTACTCGAAGAGTGCAGAAAGATATACCATGATAAGGACATATATTGTATGATAACATATTTGAACTGGGGATGACATAGCCTTTCACTTCATGTATGCACATTGTCAGCTTCCTGTTTAAGGATTATAATGCTAAGGAGTCGTCATATTGGTAATTTTATCGTTTCCCTTTCTTCTTCAACTACCATTTCCTGCTCAGAGATGCTTTTAGCTAGACAAAGGGGATAATGGGATGAAAAAAAACAAGGTTATTCAATTTGAACAGCAGGGATAAATAAAACGCAAAACTTGGTTGTTCAATACGATGGAACAGTAGTCGTTCAGATATTGAACAGTAGTCATTCAGGTATTGAACAGCGATGTTAGTCATTAGTATTTTTTACCTGTTGTTGATGACTAGTTTCCTTAGTTGATTTTTATAGAAGCTAATCTCAAACTGTCAATTTGTCATCTAGAAAACACCCCAAAACATTTTTTGTCCTCCTACCCCTTCCTGTCAGTCTATGATCAGAAAAATATCTAGCTTTCAAGATCTATCTCGCTTCAGAAAAGTCTCCCTGTCTATAGCTATCATCGCTGTGATTATCTGCTATCATTTACCCTTTTTTCTCGTGCCATTCACTATCCAAAGGTTGAAAAAGTCTCTGCAACTCTATCCCTGGTCATCTTGTCATTTGAAACTCTATCCTAGGCCAAAAATCCTCTGTCTAATACCAGTAAACCATGAATTAGTTCCTATTTTGCAAAACAAGCATTGTTCTATCCATAGGTTGCACACCACTAAGAGGTCACTTTGTCTCATTTCAGAAGAAGCACAACAAAGATCCAAATCAGGAGAAGATGAGGATGTTCACTGTCTAAAATAAATATACTTAGGTTGGGAAAAATCTCCATGAAACACCAAAGGAGCTCTCCAAGGTTCAAAAGCATATGTTTTTACATCTCTGCAAGGGTGTAATTGAATGATGATTAGTATGTGAATAAGAGCAAAGAGACAAAATTCAAACAGGTCTCCCATGTTGAAGGGGTTGCCATCAATGAAGCAAAGGAAGTGTAGTGAGTAAAGAGCAATTGATATGTATGGCTGTAAATCCAAAAACTACCTGAAGAAAAAAGATCATCCTCCAAGTCACATGAATACAAAAGACTGAGTGATGTTGATCAGCAGTGCTTCATATTCTCCTCCAAAAGCAATGCTGCCCAATATTTCCAAAGGACATCATCATGTAGGGCATAAGAAGACAACTGCTTCTTATGCTACCTTGAACCTAGGATGTGAACATTATTCAAAGGAAATTTCAAGGTACCTTGAAAACACAGTCAAGGGAAAGTTAGTTCAAAGGTGTCTAACAGTGAGCATTATCCTTATACCAACCACTTTATTCACTCCCAAAAAAATTCACAGTGATATGATACCAAGCAAAGACATATATTGCAGAGCAATAACACAGTGTGGAAATAAATGAAATTTCATGTGTATGATGATAACCTCCTTCATGAAAAGCAGATGGTTAGAAGCACAATGACAGAACCTCCTTCAAAAAGTAGAGGGTTAGGAATACATTGATGTGGCCTCCTTCACAAACAATAAGAGGGCCAACATGTTCTTAAGTGACTTGAGAAGCTGTTGTGCGCCACCTCCTCCAAAAATGAAAAGAGGATGCATAGCAGGATTAAAATTATGTTTAAGAAAGTTTTCTTTTGGAAAGACAAGTTGGGGAATAGTGGTGACACGAATGAAAGATGATAAGTTAAAAGGCCTTTTTCATATCACAAGCAAAAGGTTGACATGCTCGTGTTAAGGGCCTCTAATCTTGTGTTTATGAAAACCTTCTTCAAAGGATAAATCAGAGGTTATAATTTTGATTAAAACAACCTCTTCTGAATGGTGAAATTGAGATACCAAGCTCTATTTCTAGTCATTTCTGCAAACTGGTATAAAGAAGCATTCACACAGAAGATGTATGTGAAAAGGGAATTTTTATTTTAGAGATCCATTATGGTTTATCATAGACTAACTCCCTCCAAGTGATGAATTAAAGGCAAGCATCAAGAGCTGCTTTTTCAGATCATTCAAAAGGCAGAGGGCATATTGTTGAGATAGGTGAAAATTTCACTGTTTGAAGGCCTCCTTCACAAAAGCAAAGGATCAGCTCTCCAAAATATTTACAATATGGTTCATCTTATTCAAAGGGTAAAGCAGACATATAGGAAACCAAGTCTTGGTCGATGCAAAGAATTTTCTTTTTAAGATATTCTAAAACAGAGGTTGCATTAGTGGTTTTAAAGGGATGATCTCCTTGGTAAAAATCAAAGGATCAAATCATGGTTGGTAGGCCACCTTCATCATACTAGAAGAATACCAAGTCATGGTTTAAGGACCTTTTTCATTTTATAAAATAGTGAATTGGCATTATGGTGTTAAGATGGCTGCAGTAGTGTTTTTATGGTGACCTTCTTGTAGACAAACAGAGAAAACACATGGTTTAAGGACCTCCTTCTCTTCATACAACAGTGTTTTTTACCTAATGGTGCCAAACATGCTGCAGTGGTGTTTTTATGATAAACCTCCAAGGTAAACAAGCGGAGGCAAAAACACAGTTTCTACAGCGCCTTCACATCATAAACAAGGGGTTATAAAATCATCAAGGTATGATATTGTTGTTAAGAAACATTTCATTGAATATGGAAGAGTTAAAGAAAGACTATTTAAAGGGGGTAAGGCATTTATTAAGAGATACAACAGTTGTTAAAGAGTCGACCCCTAAAAAAATGCACAAAGCCTTGTTCAAATACAAATCCAAAGGCAAAAGGGGTGTTTTCATTTTCAAATTAACAAGGAGGAAACAAGGCATTTCAAACCCTCATCGAGTATAAAAGGGCTCGATCAAACTTCATGACCATCATGCAAACAAATTCAAAAAGGAAGGAGCATTTTTTAAGAGCATGAGCTCGATTGGACACACAGCGTGCCTATATAATAGCGCGGCACGCCTGTAGGTAGTCGCAGAAGGGATATTTACATAGCGCGACGCGCCTGTAGAAGTGAGTGGCACGTCTGTGCCCAGCGTTCAACGGGCACCCAGGGTTGACCCGACTGCTCAAACACAGCACGTTTTTCCATTCAAAGCCTGCCCAGCCCATCAACCATCTCTGAACGTGGTGCGTTCTTCCGTTCAAGCCTACCCAGCCCATCAACCATTTCTGAATGCGGTTTATAACAGCCTAGGCCAATACTCAAAGGATCCTTCAAAGGTGCCAAGATCAGTTTTTAAACAAGTAAGCTCATATCCAAACACAGCTTGTTTTCAAACACTGTCATGTTTATTTAGAGGCAAAGGAACAATATTTTAAGAAGGGGCTTATTGACAGTTGAAATAGTTTTGAGTAATTAAAAGAAAAAGAGCACAGTTTGCTCTCAAAACATGTTTTGTTTTCCAGTCTAGAATAGACATTTTCAAAGGAGGAAAACATAGCTATTTCCAAGAACATTCTGTTTATCTAAAACTCATAGATAATTAGTAAGTTAAGGGAGGAAGGGCTTGTTATTAGTGTCAAAAGGGCCCTTGGGAATCACTGTTTTCAAAACTAGTACCTTGTGAAAGTTTAAACTTGTTTTTGAAGCACATAGAAGATCATACAATCTATAAAGGGAAGACAAAATTTGTTTTGAAAGCTTCTCACTCAGTGACAAGGAGACTACCTTTTTTTAGAGAAATAGTGATCATCAAAGAGGGATAGTTTGTTCAAAAGGGAAGCACAGTGTTTTTTCAAGAATGTACTCTTTGCTTAGAGAGAAAGGAAAATAGTGATTGGGTGAAACAGTTTTGATCAGTTTATAAGGGGTTTGCTCACCTCTTAAACATTGATTTCAAAAAAGCAGTGATTAAGGGAAAGAGTTTTTGTGTCAAAAACAAAAGGGGACTTGTCTTAAAAAACCACAAATAGATCTTACTAAAGCCCTCTTTGCTCAAAACACAGTGTTGGACAAGTAAATTTTTTTTCATTTGACAAATACTTGTTTGCCAACTAAAGAGAAAAGCAGTAATCTATTTTTTAGTACATTTCAAGGTCTTGTTTGGTAAACTCAGTGAAGGGTGTCAAAAGAAAAAATGCCTCCAAAGAAGGACAGCAGAAGTGGGTATCACAATAGATATGAACCTACTACAACTCAAGAGGTGAATGAATCTCCTTCAGTACTCTTCAATTTTCATGAAGTAGGGTGCTTCGATTTTTGCCAAAAAGTCCAAGAAGTAAAAAATCACCCTCCTTTGACACATTTGTTTGCTTTGAGGCTACAAGGAAATAATTTCCCTCTAGTAGGTATGGATTTCAAACTCACTCCTAGGGCTATCTCCAAAGCAACTAAGATCCCCTATATAGGAGAAAAGTGGTTCAACCAAACATACCTAGATCTGAATCACTATAAACCCTTTCTAAAACTAGACCATCAGGATGCTTGCCAAGCTATTTTCCCTTTTTCCCACTTATTAAGCAGCTATGCCCCCCTCATGAAAGTCATCATGAAGTATTTCACATGTGAAGGGAGGTTTTCTCGGATTTATGCCTATCACATCAGGCTTCTTATGCATTTCAAAAGAACTCAGTTACTGAACCTACCTTTCTTCCTCTATAAAAGCATTGACAAGATGGCCTTTACTGTCCAAAATAAGCCCTCCGCTCAACAACAAGCTTGTTTATTTCATCATTCCCTTATCAAGATCATCATCCTCCATCAACTTGAGAAAAATGGAGTTTCTTGGGACTCTTTCATCTCCCATCCTGATTTTGCCATTGCCTCTTCATCTCATGCACCTTCCTCACCATCCACTCATCATGTTTCTCCTTCTTCTAGTAAATCCATTCCTAAAAGGCAAAAATCCCCTATAATTTAGAGTGAAGAAGAGAACAAGCAAACTAGTGATGAAGAAGGGAAAAGTGACAAGAAGCAAACTAGTGATGATGAGGGACAAATTAAAGAATCTAAACATGACAGTGAGGAAGAAGGAAATGATGGTGAGAATGAAGGAAATAATGGTGAGCATGAACAAAATGATGGTGAGCATAGCAGTCATGAAGATGAACATGATGGCAGCCAACACAACAGTAAGCATGATGGTGATGAGGGACAAAATAGTGAAGGAAAAGAACACAGCAGTCATGAAGGAAGCAGAAACAGAGATGAACAGGATATTCCTCAAGAAAACAAACAAAGTGGTAGCCAAAACAGTGATGATGAGGGTCATGACATTCCTCAAAAAGACACTTATGATGAGGTTCATGATATTCCTCAAAAATACACTTATGATGAGAAACAAGACAGCCCTCAAGCGAGTAATGATGATGGCAAGCAAACACCAAACAATGAGCATTCTGAAGGGGAAACATGGAGCAAAAAGATCAAAATAGTCCTAAGGGCATCCAAGACCAAACCAAGGACCAAGTTGAGCAAGTGAAAGTTATGAAACTATCTCTCCCTTCTCCTCAACACAGCCAAGAGCATGTGCTAGCTGCTTCTCCTAGGAAAGGGGCCATGACTCTTCCTCCAAAAGTGGCGAAGCCTAGAAATACTAGATCTGACAAGAAGAAGATCACTCCAGCAGTGAATAAAAATGTCACAAGAGCACTAAGAAGTAGAGGCAAACTGCCTAAAAAGAGTATTTTTGAATTTCCAAAGAGGAAGAGGACCAAGAAGTCTATCCAAGGCAAGGGGAAAGAAAAAGAGGAGAGTAGTCATGAAAAGGAAAGGGAGTTTGATATCATACGGATAGACAGTGATGATGGGGATAATGAAGCTAGAATTCTTGAGGCTTTTTTGCAAAATAGAGAAGCCCAAATTCATGACCTACAAGCTGATCTAGAAAGGTCAAAGGACCTCATACATGTTTTACAGATGCAAAGCAAACAAATGAGTGGTCAAATGGCAGTTTTTGAGGCCCGGGCTTTCAAATACCAAAGGGAAGCCTACAAAGCACAAATCAAGCTTGAAGAGCTTTTAGACGAATTTGATGATACTGAAGAAGAAGAGCAGCCAATGAGAAAGAGGCCTAGGACTATGGGTCTCAAGAAAGCTTTGGAGAGAAAGAAGGAAGAAGAGGCAGCCCTTATTCGATCTTATCCTCTCACTCAATTGCTCGCCCAAAAAATAGAGAATGATAAAGAATCATGGCTTGAAATGGCCAACAAGCATTTGTAGGATAAATTAGATAAGGCTAACAGAGACTTGAGTCTACAAAAGAAGATGACCGGGCACTATAAGAAGTTGAACCAATTTGCCCCAAAAAAGCTCAAACTTGCTCAAGAAAGTCTCAAGGCTGCCCGAAAGAGGCGCCCGGTAGAAAAAGTGGAGAAAGGAACATCAGTGCTCAAAATATTGGCCTCAGCTTCCTTACATGCTTCTAAGAACCCATGAGGGGCTTGCTCACCAAAATTGAGCAAATTTTGACAAGATTTTGTTTTTCGTGTTTTTTGGCCATAATTGCACATTTTTCAAGAAACTGCCATGGGTGCTAGGAGAATCCTCAGCTCATGAAAGTCATTTTTTTGGATGGAATAAATTCAGGGGCAGATATTCACAAATTTTTAGATCCAAAGGAGGTGTTTTGGTCCCCCAAAGAGGCGAAAAACTATGATTTTTTAACTTTCTGCCTCACATATCAGCAAGGGCTACTTTTTTGGTTTTTTCCACTCAGTCCACCTTTTGACATACTTCCCAGGATCCGTTTGGGAGAAATAAAGTAGTTCCAAAAACTAGACATCCAGGGCTTTCCAAGGAGCCATCACAGGTCTTGTTTTGACATCGGAAGGTCCCCCAAAAGTTATCTATAAGACAGGGAATTTTCTGCTGCTACGTTCCTGTAGCATTTTGACAAAAAAGGCAGCTTTCTGAATATGCTCATCCAAATGTGCCTTAAGCCTTTTTTTTCCATTTTCAGTCATGAAAAGTCAATTTTATTTCCTTTTTTAGCATTTTAAGATATTTTTAAAGATATTTTGTGCCTTGGGCTTTGCAAAGCCTCAAGGACAAAATCAGATATTTGTAATAGGCCAATGGCCTTCTAGATGCTCTTGGATAGTTTATTTCTCTTTAGACTATATATTCCAAGAGATTCATTATATCCAGAGGTTGAACTTGATGATATAGAGTAATACATGATATTACAAGCTTTGAAGAAACATTTTGTCTCGTGATGTGGATGATTTCTTGTTTGTCTTGGATGGTGGAAGAGGACTATTTGTTGGATTCCTTGGCTTGGTTAATGGTATAGTGTTCCTATCTGTATGTTTTCCTTAGTTTATCATACATGTTTCCATGTTTGTTGCTTGTTCTAGGTCAGTAAAGAATAGATTTGAGACATGCCCATGGAGGCACCTCAAGTTTCCTGATTTCATTACAGCTTCTATGTTTTTCTTCTTTCTTAGTTATGTCAAAGAATTCTTAACTGCTCTTTGATACCCTAAGAACTTGTTATCAATTTCATTAATGGTTATTATGTATGCTATCTAGTATGATTCACGGTATGACCTGTTTACTCGTAGCTAACCAAAACCCCATTACTGAAACCTTTCTCTGAATGTTTGATTGTCCTTGTTGAACCAAAGAGGTCTTGTGTCGATCTTGTCCTTTGCCTATGCTCTGCAATCTTAGTTCAAAGTTCCCGATAGCTCAAAATATGATGTCTAGGAGTTCCCTCTTCATAGATTGAGTTATTTGTTTGTATTGTTTGTTTTCCCCAAAGTCTGAAGGTGACTTTCCCAAAGTTATAGGGTCTTATACTTCTATGTATCACCTGAATATTTATTTTATGCATCTATCAGTTTGAGTTTCATCTATAGTGATTAATGGTTAGACCTACCACATGGATGTCTGTTGTAAAACTATTTATTCTTAAACCTCTTTGTCCTTTCACAAATTTAGTGTCCATATCATTTCACTCCACCTAAATAATCCATTTTACCTTGACGAAATCGGCCCTGCAATATACCTTGTCCACCCTTTGAGGCAGTCTCTACGTTATCAACCCCATAGTCCAGCTGATCTGACAATATTTTTATCTATCCATCCTTTGATAAGTTCTCCCTCAAAAACCTAAAACAAACCAAAACATACTTAACAACTAGCCTAAAATCAAATACATAAGAAGCAAACAAATCTACATCCCTTGCACAAATAGAGAGAGCCCTCTCTGAGTCCAGGAAGGCTAGTTCCTTGGGCTCCAAAGTTGGTTTGATGTTACCCTGTCATTTGGTTTGCCAATCTAACAAATCATGGGATCCTAACATAATGGTGATCACAGTGGGACTCTGAGTTAGTGACAATCTAAGTATACCTTAGGATTTCAGAATCCCTTAATTAAAGAATACCCAATGATTTTCAGCCACCTCATCGCCACACTAACATAATGGCGATCACGGTGGGACCTACTGAGTACATGACAGTCTAGAAAACTCGTGTAGACTCATTAGTCCTTCAAAATTAAACTCATACAAACAGCCTAAGAAATCATTTAGAGTAAACTCTTATTGCTTCACCATCTTAGCAAAGTGATGAATCAGGTTTAGAACACTCTTACAAACTAGGCTACATATAGGAACTCAGAAAACCCCAAAAAACATTCCTAGATTGGCTTTTCTTAGTTATTGGTGGTGGACCATAAATACATATCACTAAAAACATCCACCTAGTGACTCCACTAGTCCTTATAAAATCTCCTGGAATGCATTGAGCAATCCCAATCATGCTGATGGTGGACAGTTAAAGCTCAAATCTTCCACCTGGTGACTCCACAACCCTCATTAGACCAAAAGATTCCACTGGTAGAGAACATTAGACTGGTTGAAAAGACACAGTGACACTTTCTGATTAACAAAGATGGATCCGAGGATACAAAGGAGATATGCTCCAATGAACAGAGATCATACCCCTGGATTCCCACACAAAATGCCCGGAATAAATTGGATGAAAAACCTACCTATATTTTGAGATGAAAAGGTCGATGACCCCTTGTTACACCTCATCAAATTTCATATACACGTATGGAGGTTGAAGTTTGAATGGTATGAAGACTGCCTCATGAAAATGTTTATGGCAACATTAGAAGATAAGGCGAGAAATTGGTATGAATGGCTAGAACCTGGCATCTTGTTTTCTTTGAAGGATTTCCACAAATTATTTTATAAACACTATATAAGGCATTGTCCATCTCTATCATTGGCTGAAAATTGTTGTGATCAATTTGAAGACCTCATACAACACCTTGTGAACATTGATGAAGACTTAGGAAATTGGCATCCTGAGGATCTATTAGAGGAGATTCATTCTTTTCATACTCAAGATAACCATCTTGGCAGCCAAGAAGAGTTGATTGAGGATGAAATCAAATCTGAAATGGAAAAAGAATCAAAACCTTTAGATTCTCTACCCTTATGCTTTAATTCATTCCAGATTTTGAAAGGAAATTTGCAGCCTAAATATCTCTTAGCAGTCATTCAAGAAACCCCTGCTCAAGTTAACTCTCACATAAATCAAGAAAAGATGGTTGAGGATGAATTCAAATCTGAAACAGAAGAAAAATAAAAACCTGTAGGATCTCTACCTTTATGCTTTGAGTCATTTGAGTTCATACGAGAAAATTGGCCTCCTGAAGATCTATCATAAGCAACTCATGAATTACATGCTAACTATCCTCAACATCACAAAGAATTTGTTGAAGATGAAAACAATCAAGAAATGAAAGAAAACCCACAGGATCTCTCTAAAGGCACAAGTGATGATTCATCATCTCTCATAGGTGAACCCCAAAAATACATTCATCCTCCAAATCAGCTTTCCCAAGAGAAAGAGGATTATTGTAGTTATATCCAAAGAGAGATGAAAATGCCTCCCTTTTTAACTGAAGAGGAAATAGATCAACTTATAAACATGCAAACAACCTCTAAAACTTCATATGACCAAAAAATTTTCGATCTTTCTCCTGTTAATCTTGCATACCATGAGTCAAAAAATAGATTTGTAAATCAATTTGAAGAGAAGCAATCTGATATTCCAATATGCATGGCTGGTGGCATTACTTATATTAATGATTTTCCAAGGTTTGATCAATATGTTGATAATTATGATATCCAAATAGAAACTAACCTTGCAGAGAAATCAACAGTTGATTTGTGGGACGAAGTTCATTATCATCAGGTTGAAAAAAGTAAGCAGGCAATACAGGTCACCTATGACACTAATGAGGAGATCCTTGAGAGTTTAGAAGTAAGTGAAGAGTCTCTGAATCTTTGCTCTGCTTCAATTCAATCCATCAGAAATAGCGTTCACATAATTGGAAATCAGCATTCTCTCAACTTTGATGATGAGGTTGAGGAGGATGATGAAATTCTCGAGCATGTTGTAAATGAGAAGCCTTTTCCTGAAATGGTTGAGGAAATCATTTTGGACTTGGAATGCTCCTTAACTCCATATTTTCAGCCACCAAGTTCCGTTGAGTTACAAATTGCAGATGAAGAAATAAAGGTTGATAATCACATAAGGGTGGTCACACTATCCTCTCAAGAGGATTTACTGCCAAAGTGTATCTCTGCTCGTCAACATGATGACCTTCACACAGTTTTCAGTCCACTTAATCAGAACACATCAGCTTGGAAAGAAGACTACACTGCAATATATGATGATTCTGACAGTTCAAGTGATCATGAGCAAGGGGAATAGTTTCTTTCCCAAGAGAGTCCAAAATATAGCCAAGTGGAAGAAAGAGTAGTCCTAAATGAAGCCTATATATCAAATCCTCTAGATCAAGTATTATTCCAAGATCCATTTGTTGTTTTCCTTGAGAAATCTGAAGGAGTAGTGTGTTCCACCCAGAACAGTTTATTGCAAAGAGTGAGAAAAATTTTAGGCACTACTGTTCGAAAACAAGAAAAGTGGAAGTGGCCTTTTCATTTCTTCAACACTATAAAAAAGTTGAAACTATATCCCTCATGGAATCATCTGCTTGATTGGCTTTGTTGGAAAAGAGATTTCACTAAATGAATGTAGGTTGTGTATAGTTTAGATTAGGATAGACAGATAGGTGTAAAAAATAAGCTCAGCCTTGTGAGCATCTTTTCAGTTCTAGATTGTTCGAAGAAAAAGTAAAAAAATATAAAATACAAAAACAGTAGAAAAAGTAGAAAAAGAGGGTAGTTTCTAAAGCAATGGTACAGCCCCATACCCAAAAAATAGTCATGCTGAAAGTGCGCAAATTTAAATGCCACTACTAGTGCTCAAAATATGTCTTGTTCAGTTATCTAGCCTAATCATAACTGGACAAGTTTTAAATTTATATCTAATAAGTTAGTGAAAGAAGTGATAGTCAAATTGTGTAAGCTTGGCTTGTCAAAGAAAGTAGATTAGGAAAAGATACCGGTTCCACACGCTCAAGACATAACCAAAGAGGAAAACAGGGATGAAAAAAAAACTATGTATCCTAGCCCTGATTTTTCTAAATCTTATTTTCGTGCAAAATAATATTTGTGTGCAACTTGTCTTTTATGCCACAAACACATGACAAATCAGACTGTCTAATCCTGATTTGGTCATTTTTCAATTTCATGTTTTAGTTTAGTGAATGAAATCCTGTCTAATAGCTTAATTTTGACAGTCGATCTAGCATAGGTAGAGAAACAAAGGAGTTCATCAATTTAATCTAAAATCCCAGAAGATATAAGTGTAGAATTAGATAGATTTCTTTTTCAAAAATATCATGTCAAAGGGTTGCTGGTCCAATGCACCTAAAGACGAAAAAATGTTAGGAAATATAGCTGGGTAGGTAGAGATGACTTTGATGCTAATCATGCTGTCAATTTTCAGAAATAGCATCAAGAAAGAAAGAAATTTGCGCCAATGGATAAGGCACTAGTTTTCACAAGCCAGAGATCTGCAATCCTGGACACCTCCTGAAAAGGAGCTGCCCTCCCCAAATGGAGCCACTGTTATTCATCAGTATTTTTTACCTGTTGTTGATGACTAGTTTCCTTAGCTGAGTTTTCTAGAAGCTCATCTCAAACTGTCAATTTGTCATCTAGAAAACACCCCAAAACAATTTTTGTCCTCCTACCCCTTCCTGTTAGTCTACAATGAGAACAATCTCCAGTTTTCAAGATCTATCCTACTTCAGCAAAGTCTCCCTGTCTATAGCTGTCATAGCTATGATTATCTGTTATCATTTACCCTTTTTTCTCGTGCCATTCATTATCCAAAGGTTGACAAAGTGTCTACAACTCTATCCCTGGTCATCTTGTCATTTGAAAATCTGATCATGCCTAAGAAAACACTCAGAATATGTGAAAGTTGTCCCTAAGTTAGATAGTGGTGTTTAGGGAGTTTTTCCTTAGCTAAGATATCCTAGGCCAAAAAGCCTCTGTCTAATACCATTCAACCATGAATTAGTTCCTATTCTGCAAAACAAGCATTGTTCTATCCATAGGTCGCACACCACTAAGAGGTCACTTTGTCTCATTTCAGAAGAAGCTCAACAAAGATCCAAATCAGGAAAAGATGAGGATGTTCACTGTCTGAAATAAATATACTTAGATCGGGAAAAATCTCCATGAAACACCAAAGGAGCTCTCCAAGGTTCAAAAGCATATGTTTTTACATCTCTACAGGGGTGTAATTGAATGATGATTAGTATGAGAATAAGAGCAAAGGGACAAAGATCAAACAGGTCTCCCATGTTGAAGGGGTTTTCCATCAATGAAGCAAAGGAAGTGTAGTGAGTCAAGAGAAACTGATATGTATGGTTGTAAATCCAAAAAATGCCTGAAGAACATAGATCATCCTCCAAGTCACATGAATACAAAAGACTGAGTGATGTTGATCAGCAGTGCTTCATATTCTCCTCCAAAAGCAATGTTTCCCAATCTTTCCAAAGGACATCATCATGTAGGGCATAATAAGACAATTGCTTCTTATGCTACCTTGAACCTGGGATGTGAACATTAGTCAAAGGCAATTTTAAGGTACCCTAAAAACACAGTCAAGGAAAAGTCAATTCAAAGGTGTCTAACAGTGAGCATTATCCTTATACCAACCACTTTATTTACTCCCAAAAAACTTCATAGTGATATGATACCAAGAAAAGACATATATTGCAAAGCAATGACACAGTGTTGAAATAAATGAAATTTCATGGGTATGATGATAACCTCCTTCATGAAAAGCAGATGGTTAGAAGCAAAATGACAGAACCTCCTTCAAAAAGAAAAGGGTTAGGAAGACATTGTTGTGGCCTCCTTCACAAAAAAGCAGAGGGCCAACATGTTCTTAAGTGACTTGAGAAGCTGTTGTGCGCCACCTCCTCCAAAGATGAAAAGAGGATGAATAGCAGGATTAAAATTATGTTTAAGAAAGTTTTCTTTTGGAAAGACAAGTTGGGGAATAGTGGTGACATGAATCAAAGATGATAAGTTAGAAGGCCTTTTTCATATCACAAGCAAAAGTTTTACATGCTCGTGTTAAGGGCCTATGATCTTGTGTTTATGAAAACTTCCTTCAAAGGATAAATCAGAGGTTATAATTTTGATTAAAACAGCCTCTTCTGAATGGTGAAATTGATAGACCAAGCTCTGTTTCTAGTCATTTCTGCAAACTGGCATAAAGAAGCATTCACACAGAAGATGTATGTGAAAAGGGCATTTTTATTTTTACAGATCCATTATGGTTTATCATAGACTAACTCCCTCCAAGTGATGAATGAAAGGCAAGCATCAAGAGCTACTTTTTCAGATCATTCAAAAGGCAGAGGGCATATTGTTGACAGAGGTGAAACTTTCACTGTTTGAAGGCCTCCTTCACAAAATCAAAGGATCAGCTCTCCAAAAGATTTACAATATGGTTCATCTTATTCAAAGGGTAAAGCAGACATATAGGAAACCAAGTCTTGGTCGATGTAAATGATTTTCTTTTTAAGATATTCTAAAACAGAGGTTGCATTAGTGGTTTTAAAGGGATAATCTCCTTGGTAAAAATCAGAGGATCAAATCATGGTTGGTAGGCCACCTTCATCATACTAGAAGAAGAGGACCTTTTTCATTTTATAAAACAGTGAATTGGCATTATGGTGTTAAGATGGCTGCAGTAGTGTTTTTATGGTGACCTTCTTGTAGACAAACAGAGAAAACACATGGTTTAAGGACCTCCTTCTCTTCATACAATAGTGGTTTTTACCTAATGGTGCCAAAGAGGTTGCAATGGTGTTTTTATTATAAACCTCCATGGTAAACAAGCGGAGGCAAAAACACAGTTTTTATAGCTCCTTCACATCATAAACAAGGGGTTATAAAATCATCAAGGTACTATATTGTTGTTAAGAAACATTTCATTGAATATGGCAGATTTAAAGAAAGACTGTTTAAAGGGGGTAAGGCATATATTAAGAGATACAACAGTTGTTAAAGAGTCGACCCCTAAACAAATGCACAAAGCCTTGTTCAAATACAACTCCAAAGGCAAAAGGGGTGTTTTCATTTTCAAATTAACAAGGAGGAAACAAGGCATTTCAAACCCTCATCGAGTATAAAAGGGCTCGATCAAACTTCATGACCATCATGCACACAAATTCACGAAGGAAGGAGAATTTTTCAAGAGAATTTGAGCTCGAATGGATGCGCAGTGCATCTGTAGAATAGCGCGTCACGCCTGTAGGTAGTCGCAGAAGGGATATTTACATAACGCGGCATGCCTGTAGAAGTGAGTGGCACGCGTGTGCCCAGCGTTCAACGGCCGCCCAAGGCCGACCTGATTGCTCAAACGTGGCACGTTTTTCTATTCAAAGCCTCCCGACCCATCAACCATCTCCGAACGTGGCGCGTTCTTCTGTTCAAGCCTGCCCAGCCCATCAACCATTTCTGAACGCAGTTTATGCCAGCCTGGACCAATACTCAAAGGAGCCTTCAAAGGTGCCAAGATCAGTTTTTAAACAAGTAAGCTCATCTCCAAACACAACTTGTTTTCAAACACTGTCATGTTTATTTAGAGACAAAGGAACAATATTTTAAGAAGGGGCTTATTGACAGTTGAAATAGTTTTGAGTAATTAAAAGAAAAAGAGCACAGTTTGCTCTCAAAACTTGTTTTGTTTTCCAGTCTAGAACAGAGATTTTCAAAGGAGGAAAACATAGCTATTTCCAAGAACATTTTGTTTATCTAAAAATCAGAGAGAAGTAGTAAGTTAAGGGAGGAAGGGCTTGTTATCAGTGTCAAAAGGGCCCTTGGGAATCACTGTTTTCAAAACTAGTACCTTGTGAAAGTTTAAACTTGTTTTTGAAGCACATAGAAGATCATACAATCTATAAAGGGAAGACAGAATTTGTTTTGAAAGCTTCTCACTCAGTGACAGGGAGACTACCTTTTTTTATAGAAACAGTGATCATCAAAGAGGGACAGTTTGTTCAAAGGGGAAGCACAGTGTTTTTTCAAGAATGTACTCTTTGCTTAGAGAGAGGAAAATAGTGATTGGGTGAAACGGTTTTGATCAGTTTATAAGGGGTTTTCTCACCTCTTAAACAGTGATTTAAAAAAAGTAGTGATTAAGGGAAAGTGTTTTTGTGTCAAAAACAAAAGGGGACTTGTATTTAAAAACCACAAATAGATCTTACTTAAGGCCTCTTTGCTCAAAACACAGTGCTGGAGAAGTAAATTTGTTTTCATTTGACAAATACTTGTTTTCCAACTAAAGAGAAAAGCAATAATCTATTTTTCAGTACATTTCAAGGTCTTGTTTGGTAAATTCAGTGAAGGGTGTCAAAAGAAAAAATGCCTCCAAAGAAGGACAGCAGAAGTGGGTATCACAATAGATATGAACCTACTACAACTCAAGAGGTGAATGAATCTCCTTCAGTACTCTTCAATTTTCATGAAGTAGGGTGCTTGGATTTTTGCCAAAAAGTCCAAGAAGTAAAAAATCACCCTCCTTTGACACATTTGTTTGCTTTGAGGCTGCAAGGAAAGCATGTCCATCTAGCAGGTCTAGATTTCAAACTCACTCCTAGGGCTATCTCCAAAGCAACTAAGATCTCCTATATAGGAGAAAAGTGGTTCAAACAAACATACCTAGATCTGAATCACTATAAACCCTTTCGAAAACTAGACCATCAGGATGTTTGCCAAGCTATTTTCCCTTTTTCTCACTTATTAAGCAGCTATGCCCCCCTCATGAAAGTCATCATGAAGTATCACACATGTGAAGGGAGGTTTTCCCGGATTTATGCCTATCACATCAGGCTTCTTATGCATTTCACAAGAACACAGTTGCTGAACCTACCTTTCTTCATCTACAGAAGCATTCACAAGATGGCCTCTACTGTCCAAAAGAAGCCCTCCACTCAAAAACAAGCTTGTCTATTTCATCATTCCCTTATCAAGATCATCATCCTCCATCAACTTGAGAAAAAGGGGGTTTCTTGGGACTCTTTCATCTCCCATCCTGATTTTTCCATTGCCTCTTCATCTCATGCGCCTTCCTCACCATCCACTCATCATGTTTCTCCTTCTTCTAGTAAATCCATTCCTAAAAGGCAAAAATCCCCTATAATTGAGAGTGAAGAGAACAAGCAAACTAGTGATGAAGAAGGGCAAAGTGACAAGAAGAAAACTAGTGATGATGAGGGAAAAAGTAAAGAATCTAAGCATGACAGTGAGGAAGAAGGAAATGATGGTGAGCATGAAGGAAATAATGGTGAGCATGAACAGAATGATGGTGAGCATGAACAAAATGATGGTGAGCATAGCAGTCATGAAGAGGAACATGATGGCAGCCAACACAACAGTAAGCATGATGGTGATGAGGGACAAAATAGTGAAGGAAAAGAACACAGCAGTCATGAAGGAAGCAAAAACAGAGATGAACAGGACAGTCCTCAAGAAAACAAACAAAGTGGCAGCCAAAACAGTGATGATGAGGGTCATGACAGTCCTCAAAAAGACACTTATGTTGAGGGTCATGACAGTCCTCAAAAAGACACTTATGATGAGAAACAAGACAGCCCTCAAGCGAGCAATGATGATGGCAAGCAAACACCAAAAAGTGAGCAATCCGAAGAGGGCAACATGGAGCAAAAAGATCAAAACAGTCCTAAGGGCAGCCAAGACCAAACCAAGTACCAAGTTGAGCAACTGCAAGTTTTGAAACTATCTCTCCCTTCTCCTCAACACAACCAAGAGCATGTGCTAGCTGCTTCTCCTAGGCAAGGGGCCATGACTCTTCCTCCAAAAGTGGCAAAGCCTAAAAACACTAGATCTGCCAAGAAGAAGATCACTCCAACAGTGACTAGAAATGTCACAAGAGCGCTAAGAAGTAGAGGCAAACTGCCTAAAAAGAGTATTGTTGAATTGCCAAAGAGGAAGAGGACCAAGAAGTCTATCCAAGGCAAGGGGAAAGAAAAAGAGGAGAGTAGTCATGAAAAGGAAAGGGAGTTTGATATCATACAGATAGACAGTGATGATGGGGATAATGAAGCTAGAATTCTTTAGGCTCTTTTTCAAAACAGAGAAGCCCAAATTCATGACCTACAAGCTGATCTAAAAAGGTCAAAGGACCTCATACATGTTTTACAGATGAAAAACAAACAAATGAGTGGTCAAATGGCAGTTCTTGAGGCACGGGCTTTCAAATACCAAAGGGAAGCCTACAAAGAAAAAATCAAGCTTGAAGAGCTTATGGGCGAATTTGATGATACTGAAGGAGAAGAGAAACCAATGAGAAAGAGGCCTAGGACTATGGGTCTCAAGAAAGCTTTGGAGAGAAATAAGGAAGAAGAGGCAGCCCTTGTTCGATCTTATCCTCTCACTCAATTTCTCGCACAAGAAATAGAGAATGATAAAGAATCATGGCTTGAAAGGGCCAACAAGAATTTGGAGGATAAATTAGAGAAGGCTAACAGAGACTTGAGTCTACAAAATAAAATGACCGAGCACTACAAGAAGTTGAACCAATTTGCCCAAGAAAAGCTCAAACTTGCTCAAGAAAGGCTCAAGGCTGCCCGAAAGAGGCGCCCAGTTGAAAAAGTGGAGAAAGACACATCAGCACTCAAAATATTGGCCTCATCTTCCTTACATGCTTCTAAGAACCCATGAGGGGCTTGCTCGCCAAAATTGAGCAAATTTTGACAAGATTTTGTTTTTTGTGTTTTTTGGCCATAATTGCACATTTTTCAAGGCATTTCCATGGGTTCTAGGAGCATCCTCAACTCATGAAAGTCATTTTTTTGGATGGAATAAATTCAGGGGCAGCTACTCACAAATTTTCAGATCCAAAGGAGGTGTTTTGGTCCCCCAAAGAGGTGAAAAACAGTGATTTTTTAACTTTCTGCCTCACATATCAGCAAGGGCTACTTTTTTGGTTTTTTTCACTCAGTCCACCTTTTGACATACTTCCAAGGATCAGTTTGGGAGAAATAAAGTAGTTCCAGAAACCAAACATCCAGGGATTTCCAACAAGCTATCACAGGTCTCGTTTCGACATCGGGAGGTCCCCCAAAAGTTGTCTACAAGACAGGGAATTTTCTACTGCTACGTTCCTGTAGTATTTTGACAAAAAAGGCAGATTTCTGAATATGCTCATCCAAATGTGCGTTAAGCCTTTTTTGGCCATTGTCAGTCATGAAAAGTCAATTTTATTTCCTTTTTTAGCATTTTAATATATTTTTAAATATATTTTGTGCTTTGGGCTTTGCAAAGCCTCAAGGACAAAATCAGATATTTGTAATAGGCCAATGGCCTTCTAGATGCTCTTGGATAGTTTATTTCTCTTTAGTCTATATATTCCAAGAGATTTCATTGTATCAAGAGGCTGAAATTGATGATATAGAGCAATACATGATATTACAAGCTTTGAAGAAACACTTTGTCTCATGATGTGGATGATTTCTTGTTTGTCTTGGATGGTGGAAGAGGACTGTTTGTTGGATTCCTTGGCTTGGTTAATGGTATAGTGTTCCTATCTGTATGTTTTCCTTAGTTTATCATACATGTTTCCATGTTTCTTGCTTGTTTTTTTTCTTCTTTCTTAGTTATGTCAAAGAATTCTTAACTGCTCTTTGATACCCTAAGAACTTGTTATCAATTTCATTAATGGTTATTATGTATGCTATCGAGTATGATTCACGGTATGCCTTGTTTACTCGTACCTATTCAAAACCACATTACTGAAACCTTTCTCTGAATGTTTGATTGTCCTAGTTGAACCAAAGAGGTCTTGTGTCGATCTTGCCCTTTTCCAATGCTCTGCAATCTTAGTTCAAAGTTCCCGATAGCTCAAAATATGATTTCTAGGAGTTCCCTCTTCGTAGATTGAGTTATTTGTTTGTCTTGTTTGTTTTCCCCAAATTCTAAAGGTGACTTTCCCAAAGTTAGAGGGTCTTATACTTCTATGTATCACCTGAATATTTATTTTATGCATCTATCAGTTTGAGTTTTATCTATAGTGATTAATGGTTAGCCCTACCACATGGATGTATTTTGTAAAACTATTTATGCTTAAACCTCTTTGTCCTTTCAAAAATTTAGTGTCCATATCATTTCACTCAAGAATCCATTTTACCTCGACCAAATTGGCCCTGCAATATACCGTGTCCACCCTTTGAGGCAGTCTCGACCTTATCGACCCCATAGCCCAGTTGATCTGACAATATTTTTATCTATCCATCCTTTGATCAGTTCTCCCTCACAAACCTAAAACAAACCAAAACATACTTAACAACTAGCTTAAAATCAAATACATAAGAATCAAAAAAATCTACATCCCTTGCACAAATAGAGAGAGCCCTCTCTGAGTCCAAGAAGGCTAGGTCCTTGGGCTCCAAAGTTGGTTTGATGTTACCCTGTCATTTGGCTTGCCAATCTGCCAAATCACGGGACCCTAACAAGCGAGAAGAATAAAAACTCAAAATCATGGCTATTCAATCTGATTGAACAGCAGCCATTCAGATATTGGACAACAGTCGTTCAAGGTTTGAACAGCAAGAAAAATAGGAATGCAAAAACGCGGTTGTTCAATCCGATTGAGCAGCAGTCATTCATAGGTTGAACAGCAGTCGTTCAAGGATTGAACAGCAAGAAAAGTAAGAATACCAAAACACGGTTGTTCAATCCAATGGAAGAGCAGTCGTTCAAGAATTGAACAGTAGTTGTTCAAGGTTTGAACAGTAACAAAAATAAGAACATCAAAACATGGTTGTTAAATCCAATGGAATAGCAACCGTTCATGAATTGAACAGCAGTTGTTCAATGTTTTAACAACAAGAAAAATAAGAACACCAAAACATGGTTGTTCAATCCGATGGAACAACAGTCGTTCAAGAATTGAACAGCAGTTGTTCAAGGTTTGAACGACAAGAAAAATAAGAACACCAAAACATGGCTGTTCAATCCAATGGAACAGCAACCGTTCAAGAATTGAACAACAATTGTTCAAGGTTTGAACAGCAAGAAAAATAAAAACACCAAAACATGGTTTTTCAATCCGATAGAACAGCAGCCATTCAAGAATTGAACAACTGCCATTCAAGGTTTGAACATCAAGAAAAATAAAAATGCCGATGTTCAATCCAATTGAACAGCAATCGTTCAGAGATTTAACAGCAGTCGTTCAAGGTTTGAACAACAAGAAAAATAAGAATGCAATTCACAAGAGGATGAGAGAAAAAAAATATGCAAGTATGAAGAATGTACAACAAAATAAGACATTTATATACATTATTTAAAAATGATGCTAGCAAACCTCTCATGTACTTGAGTTTGTGGGGTTGGCACCCCCTTGTGCCACAACTTGGATGGTGGGATCATTTCGTACCTGTTGGCAAAAAGATTCTTTAGTGAGAGGTTTGTGATAGAGGTGCACTTTCTGTCCGTTAACTCGAAATGTTGAACCAGAACCATCTATGGTGGTCAAGGTGAGTGTGCCATTGTTGTGTACTTCCTGACTCTCATATGGACCGAGCCACCTTGTTTGTAGTTTTCCTGGAAAAACTTGGAATCTAGAGTCATAAAGGAGTGCCCAATCTCCTTTTTGAAATACCTTCTTCTTTATAAGGTTGTCATGCCACTTAGCTCATTGTTGTTCGATGATCGTTGTGTGTTACAGGGCTACTAGTCGCATTTCGTCTAGTCCGTTTATTTGTTGGAGTCTTCTAGCTTGAGCTTCTGTTAAGTCCAAACCCACTTCTTGGGTTTTTCTCAGAGTTTTGATTTCAAATTCAATAGGGAAGATAGGTTCTCTCCCAAATACTAGTTGATATGATGAATATCCAGTGGTGTTTCGTCAGGTTGTACGATAAGCCCATAAGGCTACTGGTAGTCTAATGGCCCAGTCTCAGCGATGTGCTGCTACCTTTTGGTAAGGATTGCCTCCAAGACTTTGTTGGTGCTTCAGACTTGCCCATTTTCTTGTGGGTGGTAAGGAGACGTAACTTTGTGGATGATATGGTGATTTCTTAGGGTGGCTGTAATTTTATTACCTATGAATTGTGACCCTCCATCAGTTATCACTTACCATGGCAAACCATATCGCACGAATAGCTTGAAAAGAAAATTAATCACTGATTTTTCCGTGGCTCTTGACAAGGCCACTGCTTCTACCCAGTTGGTTACATAATCTGTCATAGCCAACATGTAGACTTTCTGGTTTGATGGCGGGTTGAATGGTCCAACGAAATCCAATGCCCACCGTTCGAATGGTTCTACCACCAATTGTGGTTGTAGCAGATTTTCTTTAGCTTGGCCTGGGTGGCCCATCCTCTGGCAACTATCACAGGCCTGGACATATTTTTTTGTGTCTTTGAAAATCGTAGGCCAATAATAGCCTAATTGTAACACTTTATGCCCAATTTTGCGTTCTACGAAATGGCCGCCATAAGGTTCATTGTGACAGGCTCGTAAGATGTCATATATTTCATCTTCTCTTATGCATCTGCGTATGTGCATGTCGGCTCATGTATGGAAGAGGTATCCACCAATCCAAGAGAATCTTGGTTGCGTTGTACAATTAGTTTCCATTCCGTTGTCTAGGTAGCTATCCTACTGCCAAATAATTTTCCATGTCTGCATACCATGGTTTTTTTACCGCTACAACAAACAGATGTTCATCAGGGAACCAATCATCAACTGCTAGGGTGTCATCCAACTTTGGAACCCTGGACAGGAAGTCTGCGACTATGTTTTCTTTTCCTGGACGACCTTTGATTTTTATATGGAATTCCTGCAACAACAGCAACCAATGAGTTACTCTCCCATTCGTGATTGGTTTATGGGCTAAATATTTAATTGCAAAGTGATAAGTATACAGGAACACTTGATAACCAGTTATATAGTGCCTAAATTTATTAATAGCATAAATTACAGCTAGGAACTCCTTTTTGGTCACGGTATAATTTAATTTGGCAGGAGTGAGGTTTTTACTGATATAATAATTGGCATAAGGTTTTATGTCTTCTTCTTTGCCAAGGACTGCTCCTATTGCTGTATCGAATGCATCTGAAGAGATGTGAAAAGGCATTTTCCAATTAGTTCCTTGTAGAACCGGTGTTGTTGAGACCAGTTTCTTCAAATATGCAAAAGCAGTGTCACATTTGTCAGTCTAACGGAATTAAACATGTAGAAATTTGAATAACTAATATGTTATCCACCGAGATTCTCCTGATCACACACTATTTTATCTTCATGCACAATACACAATCTCTTCTACCATTGATCATCACATGCGGAAATAAAATCAATTGCATGCACACATTAAAACCATAAAAATTCACACATATGAATACAGTATGTAATGGGAAAGCTTATAGCTGAAAACCCCCAACTATCTGTATATTATATATGTCATAGAGATCATGTAACAATCATCATACAAAGCTCCTCACAAGCTCTCAATATAATCTCCACTTGCTGCACACTAATCAGGCCCGATCTTGCAAATCCCATGCACCGATCTTTGCCAGCCTTTAGCCTGCCTCTATTGCGCAATCCCTGCTGAAGAATTCCTCTTGATGAGAATGTATTTCCCTAGCCTTTCTCACGCAGTATTTATAGGCATCTCTACTAAATGTTGGATGCAAACCATGCATCACTTATAGTCACAACTGATAGTCACACTTTCCCTTTCACCTATCTTTGCACTGGTCTCCACTGAAACTGCCCATGCATTGAAGTTAACTGATGCATTCTTTAGTTGATTAATGAGTTTATAATTAGTGAATTAATTAATAATTAATTCACAACACTCTCACTAATTGTATCGATTAGTTAAATTGGATACAAATAGCTCAACTATGTTTAGATTAGTTAAATTGAACACAACTCCATTAACTTCCTCAATCAACTTCACCAAACTCTGTCACATGAGTTCTAACTGAAGTATCCATGCAATAGCTCCACTTAACCCTTAGGAATAGCGTAATTCCTCCCACCTCGGCACTCCTAGGCCACATGTAACTGCCTTAGCCGAAGTATACGAAGAATAAGATAAGGTTTATAGTCCAAATATTATTAAGAGCTAATAATATTCGACATATCTATTTTTAGACTGGCAATCTAAAAATATATTCTGCCCAATATGTCTAAAAATATAAATCCATCTATTTTTCTAACTTGACCAACCATCCACAAATATCATCCCGCAACTTATAGAACATGATCCATATGTCTAAAAATAGGCTTTGCGACAAAAATCACCTGTGTGGCCCCCGCCTAGTTTTGGTGATCACTTTCCAACTAGGATCAGGAAAGATGTTTCAGGATGCCTCCTTCACTGTTTCTTGTTGCAATCTTCAACACTCCCTCTCAACAATAAAGGATTGTCTTTGCATGCGACATGAAACTCCATGCATTCGCCCTGCAACCTTCACAAATGCCATGCAACTCCATGCATCTGCTCTGCAACTCCTCTGAAAATGAATAGGCTCCAAACAACTCAATCATTCTGATGCATCTATCATCAAAGTCTTTGAATTCTGCTAGGCCCAACTTCACATGTCATCAGGAACCACTGCGTTGTTGAACTCTTACACCCATGCACTCTGCACTTGTTGTCAACTCTGATTCGCGCTCCAGTATCCGACACTGTCACTTTGATCTGCCTGCATCAATCCAACTGATCATGATATTGTTGCGCTGTGGGCACCTCATAGCCATGTTTAAATCATGAGATCCACACCATCTCATGAATCCTGCCCAAAAATCTCCTCTTGGGATTAATCATGCATGTCGCCCCACCTCTCACCTGGTGGTATAGCTGCATGCACTCCCTCTGCCCATCTAGCACGAAATTTCTCTGCATGAGTCATTTCTCCCACTCCATGATCCTCATCTTGTGGCTGCTCCACATCCCGAGGTTCACTCTTACCTGCATGCAAAACTTGCTTCCTCTCAAGCATCAATTGCATGTCTTCCTTGCACTTCCCAACAATAGGAAGCTCCATAGACATCCCATCTACTTCAAGTCTGTAGAGATTCTTTGCTCGAATCCCAACCTTCTTGACTTGTCCTTCTTCATCCACACTAAATCCTACACTCCCAAGCTCATCCCTGCAGTGGACAAACTTTTTCAAGTATACCGGAATAGTGTCATTCTTCTCCAACTTTATTTTCCTGAGTTTATCCTTGAGCGCCAACTTCCTCTGGTCGCTCTTGCTTTGGAATAAATATGTCAAATCTTTCCACATCAAGAATGGAGAAGCTTTACCATGAAGGCTGGACACTATGTGATCCTTCACACCTTCCAATAGAATCCTTCGACGCCTTGCTACCTTCTTTTGCCATGCATCAAGTACGGCAGCATCACTAGAAGTAGTTTTTGGAATTTTTGCATCTATGAACTCCTTCAACCCACTGTCATCCAGCACCGCCTCCATCCTATCCTTCCATGCAATATAATTTGGGCTGCCCTCAAGGGCATACTCCAATCTCAATCCATTGAAATACATCTCAACTTTGACACCAAGAAATCACTATAGCAATTTCGAATTCCACCAGCACAAAACTCAACTACTTCAATGCTTTGCAATTTCTCCAATGATCAATATCGCTCTGATACCATGTAGAAATTTGAATAGCTAATATGTTATCCACCGTGATTCTCCTGATCACACACTATTTTATCTTCATGCACAATACATAATCTCTTCTACCATTGATCATCACATGCGGAAATAAAATCAATTGCATGCACACATTAAAACCATAAAAATTCACACATATGAACACAGTATGTAATGGGAAAGCTTAAAGCTGAAAACCCCCAACTATATGTATATTATATATGTCATAGAGATCATGTAAAAATCATCATACAAAGCTCCTCACAAGCTCTCAGTATAATCTCCACTTGCTACACACTAATCAGGCTTGATCTTGCAAATCCCATGCACCGATCTTTGCCAGCCTTTAGCCTGCCTCTACTGCGCAATCCCTGCTGAAGAATGCCTCTTGATGAGAATGTATTACCCCAGCCTTGCTCACGCAGTCTTTATAGGCATCTCTACTAAGTGTTGGATGCAAACCATGCATCACTTATAGTCACAACTGATAGTCACACTTGCCCTTTCACTTATCTCTGCACTGGTCTCCACTGAAACTGTCCATGCACTGAAGTTAACTGATGTATTCTTTAGTTGATTAATGAGTTTATAATTAGTGAATTAATTAATAATTAATTCACACCACTTTCACTAATTGTATCTATTAGTTAAATTGGATACAAAAAGCTCAACTATGTTTAGATTAGTTAAACTTAATACAACTCCACTAACTTCCTCAATCAACTCCACCAAACTCTGTCACGCAGGTTCTAAGTATCCATGCAATAGCTCCGCAACCTCGGGAATAGCGTAATTCCTTGTCAACCAAAACCACATCTATGTGCACTTAGCGAAGTGCTACGAAATAAGATAATGTTTATAGTCGAAATATTATTAAGAGCTAATAATATTCGGCATATCGATTTTTAGAGTGACAATCTAAAAATAGATTCATAATGTGTCTAAAAATAGAAATCCATCTATTTTCAACTTGATCAACCATCCACAAATAGCATCACGCAACTTATGAAATATGTCCACATGTCTAAAAATAGACTTTGCGACAAAAATCACCTGTGTGGCCCCCACCTAGTTTTGGTGATCACTTTCCAACTAGGATCAGGAAAGATGTTTTAGGATGCCTCCTTCACTGTTTCTTGTTGCAATCTTCAACACAACATTTCTAGTTAATGCATACAAAGGTGCAGCTATTTGTGAGAAATTATTTATAAATCTGCGATAATATCCTGCGTATCCCAGAAAAATGCATACCTCTGTCTATGTACAAGGTGTGGCTAATAGAAGGATTACCTCTATCTTAGCCAGATCTACCTATATTCCAGCTGCAAAAATGTTGTGACCTACGATCACCCCCTCAGTCATCATCATGTGGCATTTTTCACTACTTAGAAATAACCTAGTAGCAGTACATCATTCTAACACCTTTTCTAGCATTTCTAAAGCTTGATCAAAGTCTTATCCATATGGTGTGAAGTCATCCATATATATTTCCAGCCCCTCATTTATTAAGTCAGAGAAAATGTTGATTATGGCCCTCTGAAATGTTGCTGGGGCATTGCATAACCCAAATGGTAGAACTCTGTAAGAAAAAGTACCCTATGGGCAAGTAAAGGTTGTCTTATCCTGATCTTCGGGAGCTATTTGGATTTGATTGTAACCACTGAACACGTCAAGGAAGGGAAAGAACTGTTTCCCCGCCAATGTATCCAAGACCTAGTCAATGAATGGAAGGGGGAAATGGTATTTTTGTGTTGCTTTATTCAATTCTCTGTAATCTACGTAGATTCTCCATTTCCCATTCTTTTTAGGGACGACTACCAGAGGGGAGACCCATTTGTTTTCTGAAATAGGGTAAATGAAATTCACATTTACTAGCTTTTGCAGTTCCTCTCTTACAATTTCTCTTAAGTGTGGGCTTAGCCTTCACTGGGGCTGCCTAATGGGACAGATTTCCTTATTAGTATAAATGTGATGGGTTCATAGCTGAGGGTCTAAACCCTTCATGTCTGGGTAATCCCAAGAAAATGCCCCTTGATACTTCTGAAGGACTTTTATGAGCTTCTACTTTTGGTCATCATCCAAATTGCCATTAATATTCAGAACCTTTCCTAGCTCAATCTCAATAGGTATGTTGTTATGTAAAGTGGTTGTGGGAATATTTTGATCCTCAAGGTTTGTTATAGGATCCTCTTGATCTTTGTTTTCAAGGATTGTTTACAAAATTTGACATTTTAAATTTCCATATGTGGGTGGCTGACTCATAAAATTATTGATTATGTCCTCCTCAGTTTGATCCTTAAATTCAAGAGCTTCTACTAGTGTCAGGCGTGGACAAATGTTTTTCTCCCAGTATGTACATGGGTGTTTTTGAATTTTTACTTTGGGTAAGCTTGGTTTGGCAGGTGGATAAATGATGATATTTTTTATAGAATCCCCTCTAGTGATAGTCATGATGCCTATCCGGCAGCCTATGTAAGCATCTGATGTGGCCAGCCAAGGTCGCCCAAGGATCAATGGATGCTCGTCCATCCTATTCTTTGGATTAATAACTAAAAAATCAGTTGGATATTCCCATGAGTCCACAGAGACCAGGATGTCCTACACTATTCCTTCTGGTCTGATAACAGACCTATTAGCCAGTTCTAGCAGTGTAGCCATAGGTTCTAAAGATGATATGCCCAGTTTTTCACAGGCCCCTGTAGTTAGGATGTTAATGGCTGCTCCTAGGTCGACCAATGTGTTTGGAAAAGAGTGGCCAGATATTTTTACAGTCACAAAGGGATTTCTTGGGTCTTCATATTTCACAAGTGGTTCCTTACCTAGTAACAAATCAAATAGTAACCCTACCACATGAACAGTGGGTGCAGCCTTTGTTTTGTTTATTTTATTTTTCCCACATAGTTCTTTAATCATCTTTGCATAGATAGGAATTTCTTGGATGGCTTGGAGGAGAGGAATTTTAATACAGAGGTTTCTCAGTTCCCCCAAGATGTCAAAGTCTGGAGAGGTTATTGATCTGGGCAGAGTTAGCCTCTCAGGGAATGGGGTCAGAGACATCCTAAGTTCTTCAGGTCCCTGTTGGTCAACCTCTTTCTCTATTATATTTTCCTATCTAGGTTCAGTTAAAGTCTCAATTCAGGACTAAGGTGGAGTTGTGGCTTCTATAAGTAAGATAGTATGTCCTGATCTCAGTGTTAGTTCATTGCGATGTTTCTGTTCAATGCCATAATTTGGATTTTATATGATCTAGATTAATTGAACCGGTTTGTTGTTGGGATCAGGATTAGGTTGGGCTGGTAATTGGGGGCATAGGAGAGGCTGCAGGTTATGTTGAACTGGGTAGGGAGCTAGCAACGTAGGTTGATTTTGAGTTCCCGCCCCCATTGCTAGGTTGGTCATCCCTAGGGGTCGCTGCCAATTCCAATTAGTGTTTTGAGGAGGAGGGTTTGGCCACTGGGCTTGATATGGAACATTTTTCCAATAAGGGGGAGAACAAGGAAAGTTTGGCCAATTATTCCCTGATGAAGGTTGTGTAGGCCAAGGTGGCATAGGAAACGATTGGTTTGGCCAAGTAGAGAAAGGTTTTTGAGTCTGCCAAGTTGTTGCAGGGTTTTTCTGGTTAAATTGCGGCGAAGAAAAGAATTGAGGCAGGACTTGTGGCATACCTGGTTGTGCTTGCCATTGGCGATGATGATTCATTAAATAGACTGGTTCAGTCTCTTCCTTTTCTTCCTTATAAACTACTTTCAGCCCGGGAAGTGAAGTAAATTGGTCCGTGGTATGATCCTTAGTGCAGATGGCACAAGTCTAAACCATGTCTAAAGGACATTCCCTCTGGCTATGCTTATTCCGAAATTGTGGGAAAAATATGACCAGGTTTTTTTCTGCTATGGCTTGTTTCTGCTTGGCTTGTAAAACATCAAGTTGTGTTGTCAAGGTACCCAGGATGTCAGTTTTGAAATTTTCTAACAAATTTCCAAATTCTGCTCTGGTTACATGCCATTGGTCTGCTTAAGATATTTTTTCATAGAATCACGCCCAATTGGACTATTATTTGTACTACCCCGAGAGCATATAATACACAGGTAAATAATCTCATCATATTCTTGCTGGTAAATATCTCCTTTCCCCATTATGTTAAGCATTTAAACCCATTCTTCCTTCATTTCTTTAAGCATCGTGGCTTTTAAAACGTTCTTGGATAGCATGGTATATGGGGACCTTTGTAAATTGTATTGAAATATTTATACATACTCTTCTAATGTTTCATTGTCTTTTGCAGACATATTAAAGATTTCATCTTTTAGGTCTCGGGTTTGGCAATAGTCTTGATATTTGTTAAGGAAAATGTTCTTCATTTCGTCCCAATTATTGATGGTTCCCCCACCTAGTTCCATGAACCAGCGTAGTTTTGTTCCTTTTAAGGTAGAGGGAAATAGCTTCAACTTCTAAGGATCAATGGTGTAGTCATACCCCCTACATAAGACATCAAATTCAAATAGGAATGCATCAGGCTCTTTCATAGTCAAACCATGGAAGGTGAGAATGATGTGCAAGGGGATGGCTTTCATAGGGGTGTTTGCAGCATGATCAAAAATGGGGTATTCCAATGTTGATGTCTGCCTCTGATTCTGATTTTCATTATTTTCCATTTGATCGAAGAGGTGACAGAAATATTCAGGGATTTCTTGTTCTGGAGGAGTGATCCGGGGGGTTTTAGGAGGCGAATGTGGTGGAGGATTTACAGCGCTTCCCTGGTCAGGGATCCTAAGTACCGATGTCTCGACCACTCTTTCAGGGGATTTAGGTTCTGAAGCTTCTATTTGAATTATGTTGCTAGTTTCTCCTTCCCCTTCTTGTAAATCGCTAGAACCTCCCTCTCTCGAAGGGTCAGTGCCTATATGATTGGAAGTTTGAAGGCTTCACTCAACTCCTTTTGTTTCACCATGAATCTCGGCGTGGGCTGTAGATGGCGAGACTGCGGCTTGAGGGAGCATGATAGGTCTTTGAATGGAAATAGTTCTAGGTCCTATGGATGCATGAGATTCATATTTCTTAATTATTTCGTCTATATATGTTGTCCTTCCAAGGATCACCAGTCCTTTGGATTGTGATGATTTTTGCGAATGATCTCTGATTGTTTCCATATTTTTCTTCCTATTCATAAAACAAGAACACCTATTCTACTAGTCTTTGAACAATTTTGCTGAGAAGCGGGCTAGAGAGAAAGCATTTTGCTTGCTAGTACGTAGGTTCTTACCTCTCATTTTTAATAACCATTTCTTCACAGCAATAGATAAAGGTGAATAAAGGATATCACTCTTAACACTCTCCCGGGCAACGGCACCAAAAATGTTGGTTTCACAAAGGTTGCTTATTATAGGCAACCCTAGTGCTTTTCATTTAATTATCAACCCGAGGTAAGTCTTCTTATTTCAAGAGTGTCGACACAGTATATGCAAGTGAGATCAACTAATAGATACTCTATGTTGTTTATGAGAAAGGATTATCTATCCTTTTGAATTCAATCAACTTAACGAGGAATGGTTTGGTAGGTTATGGCTGGTTATTCTGTCAAGCCTATGATTGAAAGGTGGGATGATGATTTGAACAACAACATAATGAATTGAACAGCAATCTAAATGAATTGATCTAAATAAATTTAACAGCAATATGAATGAATTGAACAGAAATCTAAGCGAATTGAACAACAATCTAAATGAATTGAACAACAATCTTAAACGAATTGAACAGCAGTCACTTATATAATTTTGCAATGGAATTCTCTTTGTAAAATAACTTATTGACATTAATCAATAATTGGACGCTTTACCATGCTAACAGAACAATGTAATCCATAAAGATAAGTAACATCGAGCAATAACTATCTTAATATTTTTAAATCGATTGCAAAGGTATTGGAAGGAACTGGAAACATCTACTGGTGATGAAATATTGTTATAAACCAGAAAATACGAGATGCAATGATTCTGAATCAAGAAATGCAAACGCTATACTATTTTGAAGGAAGAACAACTGTAAATTTATTGATTAGAAAATTATGTTACAACCGCATCAGATAACTGAACATGGATTCTGTAACTAACGCGCAGCACAGAATTGGCACAGAAACTCCCAGAGGTTAGACCCAGACCACTAGAAGTTTTAACGCGATGAAAACCTCAAAAGGTAATTGTTCAAAACATCAAAAGTCAAAAGATAATGCAGGAACACAATATGACAGCTCTGTCTTGACGTGTTGATTACAGAGTGAAAATTCCAATTCAACTTCGACTCCCTATCTAATTCGTCCTGGGTCCTTTTAAAGGAAATTTCACGCAATGAGGAAGTACTTTCCAAATGATAGCCCATTGCGCGTGGCTGTCGTTTGAGTTCTTGAGCTTAAATCCGTCTGTCTGACTTATGTCGGCTTTTGGGAGTTACTAAGATCCCATACGTTTGCGTATGTCAGTTGTCTTTTCATTTACCATTGGTTCAACTACTCTGCCTTCCTGCATACGTAGATACAATAAGTCAATTTTCTGTTATAGAAACATTCCTTTTGTCGTTAGCCCTATTGCTCTAGTTTTCATAAAAATTTTAATTCTTATTGTTAAGATGAGGAAGAATTCCAAAAATTGTGACATAATTTGAAGTAATTATAGGGTGAAAACATACCTCAATTCGAGCCCAACAGGCAGCACTCCTGCACAATGGAATACATTTCTTTGTCATAAGTGGGATACTTGCGGACTGCGTCAGGCATTTTCTCACTATGATATGCCACTGGATGCCCCTGTTGAGTAAGGAAAGCCCCAATAGTGTAGTTAGAGGAATTTATCTCGATCTCAAATGGTTGTTGCAAGTCTGGTAATGTGAGCACTGAGGCAAAGCAGAAGCGATGTTTGAATTCTACGAACGCCTTCTGTTGAGATTCCAACCAAAATAATTTTGCTTTCACTCCTCCCTTGGTGACTTGACTCAAGGGCCAAGTGATATGAGAGAATCCCAACATGAACCTACGGTAGACATTAGCAAGACCCAGAAAGATGTGAAGCTCTATTAGAGTGGTTGGGGCCGGCGAATCCCGAATTACTTGGATCTTGGTTGGATCCACATGGAACCCTCGTTCATCAATCATTTATCCCAGATACTAAACCTAGATCATGCCAAAATTTCACTTCTCCAAATTAGAACACAAATTGGGTTGTTGTAGTGTTTGGAGGACCTGTCAGATGTGGTGGAGGTGCTCTTCCCAATTCTGGCTGAAGATCAGGATGTCATCCAAGTAAACTACTACAAATGAGTTGGTGAATGGCTGCAAGATGTCATCCATCAGCCTCATAAAGGTTGCATGAGCATTCTTCAACCAGAAAGGCATGACCAGCCATTCAAAAAGGCCCTCCTTGGCTTTAAAGACAGTGTTCCACATATCAGGGTTCGATTGGTACCTGGTGATACCAAGACTTCAAGTCGATCTTGATGAAATATTTCATCCCTTTGAGTTGATCCAGAAGGTCATCAATAATTGGGATCGAGTCCCTATTACGGACAGTGATTTCTTTAGCGCTCGATAGTCAATACAGAGTCTCCAAGTCCCATCCTTTTCTGCACTAACACGATCAGGCTCTCACAGGGTAATGAACTTGGCCGGATGTGACCTTTCTGCAGTAGCTCCTAAATCTACCTCTTGATTTCATCGTTCTTCTTAACATAGTTCCAATAGATTGGTCCATTGGGCAGTGGTGAACGTGGGGTTAGATCGATGGGGTGCTTGACCTAATAGTGTAGAGGCACCCATGTGAGTGAGGTGAAGATGTCCCCGTACTCCTCCACAACCTCGTCTATTTGTTGTTTTCGTGCGGAGGATCCCTGTCTGGAGGTCATGGCCACATTCTTCTTCTTGCCCTAGGGGCAGATCATTAGGAAAACAAATTTTCCAGTTTTGGAAATGAGATCAATGTGTTGTTTTGCAGTAAACAAATAGATAGTCTCAGGCGGTGGTACCTCTGGTATCCTGTACAACTTATTTCCCAAAGTAACAATAACAGTGCGAGGCCGGGACTCATACACAACATGTTTCTTCCACAAGTATTGTTGGCCAAATAATACATCACAAACATCAAGAGGATCAATGTCACATAATACCTCATCTGTGAAGAGCTTGATGGTTTAGGGAAGGCAACACTGCTAGCTGACACGGAGATCTCGTCCTTAGTGAAGCCACCCGATGGTGTATGGTTGTGGGTGTTTTGTGGTCGGAAATCCCAAACACTTCACTACCTCTGCTAAAATGAGGTTCTTTTGGCTCCCACAGTCAAAAATGAGCTGTAGCGGGGAACCCTTTACCCACATCTGAGAGTGGAAGAGACGTTCTTCCTCCTCTCGATCTTTGCAGTGGCAATGGTGGTGTTGGGCTCATTCCCTTTGTTGGATTCTGATTCATAGTTAGAGCATGCATCTGATTCTGAAGCCTTCATCTCGGCCACCAGTGACTGCTTGGCCTGACACTCACTTATGTTGTGAGTGGAGCTCTTATGGAACTCACACCACTTTCCCATGTCCTTCTTCGGCTTCGTTTGTTGTTATTTGCTTGCGACTTTGCTAGGTTATCTTGGGCCTCCATGCCTTGGTTGTGTCCTTTTTTCTGCAGTTTTGGGACACCTTTCCCTTGCTTTTGATTCATAGATCCAAAGTCTCGCTTCTTCTGTTTGAATTTATGCTCAATCTTGGAAGCATACCGGTATGCCGTACCAAGCGAGGAGATGTCGAGAAACTCCATTTCCTCTTAAATGTATCTATCCAGACAACTGTAGTACTTCAGCAAGAAATTTTTCTCTAAACCTTTCATACCCAACTTTGTGTGCAGGGTATGGAACAGATTCATCAGCTCATGTACATCTTGATCTCTTTGTTGCCGCAGCGTAGTCCATTGTAAGTACTTTTCCTCATAGCTCCCCATGGGATAATATTGTTCCTTGATGGCATCTCGGAAAGAATTACAAGTGGGTATGGTCGAGAACACTTAGGGTTCCCCCTCATCCTTTTTCTCACAGTAGGTTTACCACTAGTCCTTGACATGGGGGGTAGCTTTGAGGAGTGCAAAAATAATCTTCTCATAGTTAGAAAAGTCATGAACTCAGAAATATACTTTCAATAGATTCAACCATCTATCCATGACGTCTGCATCTATTTGGCCCTCAAATATGGGAATTCCAAAGTTCATTTGTACCTTAAAAGGAGTTGCGCCTCTAGAGTGGCTCTTGGATGCGGATGCGCCGCCAGTGGGCAGTCGTTGAAGGATCTGGGAAAAGTTATCCATCATTGCGTTCCTTTGTTTTTTAAGGGCCTCCTCGAGAAATATTTTGATAAGATATCCAGCTCCCTCATTCTTATTTTCATCCCCCATGGGTGGCCATAGGGTTTTTCGAGGCTGATCTTGCAAAGGTTCGACCAGATCGAGCCCTAATCCTTATACCCTGACCTCGTTGGGGACATGCAAAGAAGGATCGAGAAAGAGCAGACTGGTCTGATACCACTGATCCGGATTTATGCAGGAATGCAACAGAATACACATATAGCCATAAATATAAAAATTTAGTGGAAATAACACTTCATTTCATTAATATCAAAGACTGGAATTTGTTTACAGACATAATGGAAATCAACTAGCTATGGCACTAGTAGCTTGTCTCTAAGAAGAGATGAGGTGGCTACAGGCCTCTGAAGTCTCTGTTACAATGAGGCTTGAAGGCCTATATATTATTGAGAAATAATGAAAACCCTAAACATCCAAAAACCTAACCCTAGGAGATGAAACGCCAGAATATGGGACCCGTCGGGGTAAATTGGTACATCAATTTCCTGAGGTCGTAACTTTGGCATATTATCTTTGTTCGACGCACATGATACATTGTTAGAAATATCTATCCGAGGACTAAAACTTCTGACAATGAATGTCAATTTTGAGATAAACTACATTTTTCGGAGGTTTGATGCCCAAAAAACGTCGTTTAGGGACTCAAAATGGCTTCAGAAGTTCAAGACCCAAAAAATTGCTAAAAATAGCAAATTGTGCTATAATTAAGGAAACTGAAAAACTGAAAGAAACAATGGTGGGGCCCCAAGTGGAATAGGCGGTGGCCACCAATATCCACCTCGATCACTTGTTCACTTAATAACTTGTTTTTTGCTGATTTGTTTGTTTCTGGATTTTATTACTTTTATTTAAGAAATTTTGTAGTTGTAACCTTTATTGTAACATGTTGAACTTTCTTCATTCTTTCACTGCTTTTTACTTATTTACCTGTAACAACAAAATTTTCCATTTTCTTAATTTTAATTTCTTGTTCCTTGTGAAAGATAACAGAAGGCTCTAAAATGATTTGGTTGAAATTAAATTGAAATAATTCAGAAGCCTTTAATTCCTCAAAATAAAAAATGAGATGGAGACATTTTTCTTTTAAGAAAATTTCAAAAAATATCTTCTTTGAACTTTTGTAATTGGTCTCTTGTTTCAATATCTAAAATGTTTCCTCTATCAATGGCCTAATGAAAATGATCAATATCTATGAAAATATTATCAAAGGGAGGCTCCAATGAGAAAATATTTTCATAAAGCTAATATTTGTATGATGACTACTCATAATCCCATGAGGGTCATAATCATACCGAGGGAGAGAATGTAGTGATCTGAAAATGAATGCTAGTTATTGTTGTGCTAGTTTCATTTCAGATATAAACTTTTCTTTGCTTTGTTTTACTTATCCTTCATGAGTTTGTTTATGAGCATGTGATTGGAAAACAGTGTACTTAGTGAAATTATGAGTTTGTCATAAGCTTAAAAAGCATAATTTTATATGACATAACAGAAGCAATATTAAACATATCAAACACACATAACAGAGCTTAACACAGAGAATTTTGATAAAGGAGTTCACCCCTCCTCGGCTACATCTCCTTAGTCCAACTTCATAGCGTGACCTTTGTATTATCTTCAAGTGTGCTCAAATTGTTGTTACAAGCTTCAAAACCTCTTAGAACATGTTCCAATGTGTTTAAAACATCATAATATCGCAAAAATGACTATTTTTTTGTTGAATTTGGACTCTGGATGCTTTGGCAATGACCACAACACCTAGTGGCCCTGGCCTTCAAAAATATTAAAATACACAAAAACGTCTACATATGACCTTTTCGGCCTTTGTAACCTACTCCATTGAGTTCCCAGCATGCCAATTAGCCAAAAAATGACTTTTTCTGAGCTCAATTTGGTGGAAAATTGAGTGAGTTATGACCAAAACCACCTTTGCCCCAATTTCTCCTCCAAAACTAGAAAAACTGCTAGTTAATTTTCTAAAATTAGAAATCCCGCCAAAATTGGTGTGCCTCCGAAATTTCTACCTGTTTAAGCGCCAAATTAATTAGTGCTAATCCAATATTAGCAGGCGGATAAGTATGGTTTATAGATAAGTGTTTTTTATGCGCTAATGACATCTTAACATCATTAAACCATGTCTTAAATTAATTAAACATGATTAGAAAAATATGTCGGTTCGATGGTTTTAGCACCTGGTTCTTACGTCGTGGCCACATGGGAGGGGGTTGGCCCCCTTGAACCCCCAAATTGACAGCAGTTGAAATTTAAGTAGATGCGGAAGATTATATGGGTAAGAAATACCAGGTAGAAGAGATGGTGGAGCGCTTGATTTGTAGGCGGGAGGTCACGAGTTCGACCCCCCACAACATCATATAATTTTTCTCAATGCTATAATTGGAATCTTCCACCAAATTTCTCGATTCGGCCATTTCTGAAGCCTCCGCCACACTGGTTAGCGTACCCTCCAAAGATGGTCAGGTCCGCCAAAATGTAGGTTTGAAACTAATATATATATATATATAATAAAATGAGTCCACCATAAGACTAAGGTTCAAACCAAATAATTTGACCCCCATAAGTTAGGAGGTGGCCCACTAGAGAGGACACGTGGTGCCCTCTAGTTGGGTTACACTCCAACCCTTAAAAAAATTCAAATTCCAACTTAGGAAGAATTGGAGGTCATTGGGAAATTTCTCTCTTCACTTAACCCATCTGGTGAATCTAGAGATGATTATTTTCTTAGTTCCACTGGCTGCAATCTAGAGAATATTCCTACAATGTTGATTGTATTCCTACAATGTTGATTGTACCTGCCACATCATGATTGTACTTGTTCTGCTCTATTTTTGCCTGTTTTGGAAAACGAACGGTAGACGATAACTCAGTGATACGAACTCGGATTTTGATGAAATGAGTTGCGCTGGAATCCTGGCGACGAAAACTATCCATTCGTTCATGTTCGAAGCAATTTTGAGCACTTTCAAATTTTAGCTAAAACTTGAGCCTTAGATCATTCCTTCCCACTAGAAGCCTTTTGGACCCCAAAATATACTATCATTTGTTCAGAAAGTGAGGGTACGGCTCCCTCACTTTCCAATCTCCAACCATTTTTCCTTTGAAGGATTTTTACGTTTGAGTCCAACTCTAAGGTATTCAACATTCCCTCTTCTTGAAGTTCTGATTCTTCTGTCAAGTATGAGATCTTGCTGAATTTCATCAAGATATTCTGGCAAGAAATCATCTATTGATGGAAACTGAACATGCTCTCCTTGATCATCAACCAAAGAAAGCTCAAAAAATATCAAATTCTCAACATTAACGACAGAATAAATTTGCATATAAGGAGGAAAATCTAGCTTGAATGCATTTGTACCAATCTTTTCCATAATTTTAAATGGACCATAATGGATTGGTTTGAGCTTTTTACCTTCTCCTTGCAATTTTTTTTTGCTTTTGTGCAACCAAACTTCATCACCAACTTTGAATTTGTGATCAACCCGATGCTTTTCATGCCTTGCCTTATAGCTGCTTTGAATCTTCTCAAGTTTCTCTTGCATTGTGTGATGTAGCAACTGAATTTTCTCAATGAACTTTCTTGCTTTATGTATGTGACTATGTCCATCTATAGCAACATCTTTCTCAAAGATAAAGTCCAATGGCGATCTTGGCAAGTAACCAAAACATGCCTCAAATGGCGATGTATTTGTGGAAGAATGTTTTGCCCGGTTGTATGCATGTTGTATATAGTTTAACTATTTGTCCCACAACTTGGGATGCTTGTTGCAATAGCCTCTTAGAATATGAATAAAAGTTTATTTACCACCTCTTTTTTACCATCTGTTTGCGAATGAAATTTTTTACTCTTCTTCAACTTTGGATCCATCATGTCCCATAATTTTGATAAAAAAAATTCCCAAAAAATCAAGAATCTCGATCACTTACAATAGAAGTATGAAGACCAAAATGGATCCATAAATTTTGAAAGAAAATATTAGCAGTTTGTTCAGTTGTATTAGTTTTCTTACATGCCATCAAAACACACATTTTGTTGAACCTATCTACCACAACATACAAATAATCATGACCTTTCCTTGACATAGGAAGGCCTCCTACAAAATCCATTGAGATGCTCTCCTAAGGATGAGAAGGAACTAGAAGTGGTGTGTACAAACCAAGATTCCTATTGCTAGGCTTACTTGTTGCACATAAATAACATCCTCTAATAAAATGAGAAACACTTTCATTCATGTGTGGCCAATAACAATACCTTTGAAGATGCGCTATTATCTTGCCTACACCGAAATGTCATGTAATCAATAATGTGTGTACCTCCCTTATGATACTATTTCTTTCTCCCTGTGGTATACATAACTTTCCCTAGTGATACAACAAACTGTTATGCACATGATAATCTAACTCTTCACTTTGGTTTCTCTTACTCAACTTCTCATACACATCTTGAAAATCACTATCATTCACATACTATTCAATGTAACTTTCATGCATAATAGAATTGTGCTTGAGAATAATAGTTGAATTTACAATAGGCCTAGAGAGCATATCAACTACCTTATTGCAGATTCATTTCTTGTAACTGATAACCAAGTGAATTTTTTGTAGAAAACCCATCCACCTGAATGGTCTTGATTGCTACAGCTTTGAGTATGATTGTAAGTATTGCAATGGCTGATGGTCGGTATGGATAATGGTCTCTTTTCCCATCAAGTAATGTTTCCATTTCTTTACACTTTGTACCAATGCATATAGCTCTTTATCATATGTAGGATATTTAGTCACAGCTCCATTAAAATTTTCAGAATGAAATGAGATAGGCTTACCATGTTGCATGAGAATTTCTCCCATAACATAATCACTTGCATTCATTTGGATCTCAAATGGTTTTCTTAGATCTAGAATTGATAGTACCGGTGCCAAACTTATCTTTTGCTTTAAAGAATCAAATGCTTTCTGCTGCAAATCTCCCATATGGAAGACTTTATTTATGCTTTTCAATGCATGTAACGATGTTGCAATGGAAGAAAAATTGGCAATAAATTTCATCCAATATTGTGTTGCCCCTAAAAAGCTTCTTACCTCGGTAACTGTATTGGGCTTGGGCCAATTCAAAATGACCTCAACTTTGGAAGGATCAATCTTCAATTCACCTCCTCCAACAATGTGTCCCAAATATACCAATGAATTCTTACCAAATTCGCACTTTGACATCTTAAGAAACATTTGCTCTTTTCTCAAAACATAAAGTACCTTGTTCACATGCATGACATGTTCTTCTCTTGATTTGCTGACTATGAGTATGTCATCTAAGTAAACAATGGAAAAGTCATCTAGAAATGGTCTAAGTACATCATTCATTACTCTCATGAAAGTATCTAGTGCGTTTGTTAAGCCAAATGGCATAACTAACTACTCATACAATCCTTTTCTAGTCTTGAAAGCAATTTTCAAAATGTCTTCTTCAGCTATCCTAACTTGATGATAACCACTTCTAAAATCTAACTTAGTGAAATACTTTGCATGTTTTAACTGATCAAGCAAATCATCAATGCATGGAAGTGGGTAGCGATTCTTTATCGTGATTTTGTTCAGTGCATGGAAATTGATACACATGCACCAAGTCTCATCCTTCTTTGGAACCAAAACTATTGGAGAACCACATGGAAAAGTAGATGGGCGTATGATACCTTTATTCAGTAACTCTTGGATTTGCTTCTTGATTTCCAAAATTTCCATGATTGACATGCGATACATACCAATATTCGTAAGTGGAACATCCTGCTACAGCTAAATCTCATGATGAATTCCCCTCTTGGGTGGCAACCCCTTTGGTTCTTGAAACATCTCGCCATGCTAACTTACCACATCAAACAAATCATATTTTAATTTTTCATCACATCCTTCAAAATATTCATAGTTAACATCTTCTTTTTTATTGATCATAAGAAACACAAAATTTTTACTTGCATTTACTAGCCTCTTCATTTTCCCTTCATTAGCTAAAGATATATTCAGTTTCTTGCAATGAGCTCTCACATTATACTCCACTCTATCTTTGATAAAATGATTTTTGTTCTCATGACAGTAAAAGACCGCTTTCCTATCATACAAATATGGACTACCCAAGATAATCCATGAAATGTCAAGTGGAACCACATCTAACTCAACTTCATCAACAAAGTTTGCAGTAATAGAAAATCTGAAAATACATTTCCTTGTCACCTATAAATTTTCATTATTAACTATCCAACCCAAAGCGTATGGCTTATGATGAGGTACAGTTTCAAGGTTTAGTGTTTTAACTAAGTCTTTTGAAATCAAGTTTTCTTCTGACCCTGTATCAAATAAGGCAGCAATCTTTGTATGATTAGAAATTACTCTAACATGGAATAATTGTATCCTTGTATCTTCATTTGAAGTGTTATTGTGACTATTTTAGGTACTATAACTTCACTTGCTATTGCTTTTGTTCCCTTGTTAACCATGGCAACTATATTGGTTTAATCTCTTGAATCAGATCCAAGATATTTTTGTGTGGTGGCAGTCGTCTTTTGTTTCCCTTTGTTATTTGGTTTCTTTGGTCTTAGTTCGGGATGTAGTTTCCAACAGTGGGCTTCATCATGCCCCTCTTTGGAACAATTTTTGCATGTTATTTTCTCCCCTTCTTGCTTCACATTGGCATTCTTCTTTCCCTTCCATTTTCCTCCTTTATCTTTTCACTTACCCTTAAATGGCTTCTTCTTACTACCCCCTTCAGAAATTTTTTTACCCCTTGCTTCAAGATGCGTGGCTTTCACACATACTTCATCTAAGCTATTTGGGTTAAACATGATAATAGTTTGTTTTAATTATGAATGTAGACCTCCTATATACTTAAAGAGTGTGTCTTGTGAATTTAAGTCTACTCCAAGTCACAAAGCCCTTTTCATAAACTCTTGTGTATACTCTTGGACACTTTGACCTTTGAGTTGTCTAAAGTTTTTCCAACTCATTATTGCTTTCTACATATAGGCTAATGGATAGAATTGTATTTTAATGGAAGAAATGAATTCGACCCAAGAAATGGAAATATTACCATGGATGCGCATTTCCTCTTGTGTCTTTGCCTCCCACCAATCTAATGCTGCTCCTTCTAGCCTTAATGAAGCTAGTTGAATTTTAATATCGTCTTCTTGTAGATTTTGAATCCTACAGTAAACTTCTAATTGAAAAATCCAATTATCTAGTCTTTCAGCATTAACTTCTCCATTATATGTAGGAAGTTCAAATTTGATGTCCAACTTGAGTAACAGAGTCTTACCTTTTGGGATATTGGAATGACTATGGATATGAGTTTTTTTAGTGGATGTGGAAGATGAAGATGTTGCTAAGGATGATGATGATGGTGGTGGTGGAGAAGGAGGTGGTTTTCCACCATTGGCTTTTGGCATTCTCCCTTCCTTCTTTTTACTGTTTGAAGATTCTTCTCTATGAGGGTGTTTTAAACCTTCTCCAGTTTCCTTTGCCATAAAAGCTTTATACATGAGTTTCACCATCCTTTGCATTTATTTGAACTCCTTCTTGACATCCTCTTATTTAGAATGTTCATGAGTTCCTTCATGGCCTGACATTTTGGCTGTAGATTCAAGCTCTATCTCTGCATCTTGTGTCTCTTCAACCACTTCAGCCTCTTGTGAAAATAATTCCTCTTGTGCTTCAAGTGTTTCCTTGAGTGGTCCTTTGGGTGAGGATGATGCTTTCTCAGCCTTCTTCCTTCTTGTCCTAACTTCTGGACTAGCTATCATTAGCTTCCCTTCTCCTCTCTGCAATCTCAATCTGGTAAGCATCAGTAAATTTGCACTATTAAAACCCTTCAAGTAAAACAAGCAAGAAACCTTGTGCTCTGATACGAACTTGATCTGAAAATGAATGCTAGTTATTGTTGTGCTAGTCTCATTTCAGATATAAACTTTTCTTTGCTTTGTTTGACTTATCCTTCATGAGTTTTTTTATGAGCATGTGATTGGAAAACAATGTACTTAGTGAAATTATGAGTTTGTCATAAGCTTAAAAAGCATAATTTTAAATGACGGAACAGAAGCAATATTAAACAAAGCAAACACACATAACAGAGCTTAACAAAGATAATTTTGATAAAGGATTTCACCCCTCCTGGGCTACATCTCCTTGGTCCAGCTTCATAGTGTGACCTTTGTATTAGCTTCAAGTGTGCTCAAATTGTTGTTACAAGCTTTTGAACCTCTTGGAACCTGTTCTAATGAGTTTAAAAAATCATAATCTCCCAAAAATGACTACTTTTTTTGTTGAATTTGGACTCTGGATGCTCTGGCAATGACCACAACACCCAGTGGCCCTGACCTTAAAAAATATTAAAATGCAAAAAAACACATTTAGATGACATTTTCAGCCTCTGCAACCTGCTCCATTGAGTTCCCAGCATGCCAGTTAGCCAAAAATGACCCTTTCTGAGCTCAATTTGGTCGAAAATTGAGTGATTTATGACCAAAACCAACTTTGTCCCAATTTCTCCTCCAAAACTGGAAGAACTGCTAGTTAAATTTCTAAAATTATAAATCCCACCAAAGTTGGCACGCCTCCGAAATTTCTGCCATTTTAAGCATCAGATTAATTATCTCTAATCTTGTATTAGTGGGCGTATAAGTATGGTTTATAGATAAGCGCTTTTTATGCGCTAATGGCATCATAACGTCATTAAACCACGTCTTAGATTAATTAAACATAATTAGAAAAATCCCTCGATTCGATGGTTTTAGCACCTGGTTCTTACGTTGTGGCCACATGGGGGGGGCAGGGGGGGTTGGCCCAAAGGGTTGGCCCCCTCCAACCCCCAAACTAACGGCGGTTGAAATTTAAATAGATGTGAAAGACTATACGGGTAAGAACTACCCAGTTGAAGAGATGGTGGAGTGTGTGGTTTGCAAGCAGGAGGTCAGGGGTTCGACCCCCCACTTTGCCATATAATTTTCCTTAGTGCTATAATTGGACTCTTCAACCAAATTTTTTGATTTAGACATTTCTGAAGCCTCTGCCACACTGGTTAGCATGCCCTCCAAAGATGGTTAGGTCCACCGAAATGTAGGTTTGAAACTATTATATGTATTTGTGTGTGTGTGTGTGTGTGTGTGTGTGTGTGTTAATATATATATATAATAAAATGAGTCCACCAAAAGACTAAGGTTCAAACCAGATAATTCGACCCCCATAAGTCAGGAGGTGGCCCACCAGAGAGGACATGTGGCGCCCTCTGGTTGGGTTACACTCCAACCCTTAAAAAATTACAAATTCCAACTTAGGAAGAATTGGAGCTCATTGGGAAATTTCTCTCTTCACTTAACCCATCTGGCGAATCTGAAGATGACACTTGTCATAGTGCCACTGGAAGCAATCTGGAGAATATCCCTGCAATTTTGACTATACCTGCCACATCAGTACTGTACATGTTCTGCTCATTTTTTGCATGTTTTGGAAAACGAACAACAGACGATAACTTAGTCATACAAACTCGGATTTTGATGAAACGAGTTGCGCAAGAATCCTGGCGACAAACTCTATCCAATCGTTTAGGTTCAAAGTAATTTCGATCACTTTTAAGTTTTAGCTAAAACTTGAGCCTTAGATCATGTAGCCAAACTTCTTGAAGCTCTTCTGCTTCCTTGAATCCATGTCCTTTGTCTCTAATAATTTTTTCACCAAACTTAATTGGAAACCCAAGCCAAGTCTTCTTCTGTAACATAATTGAATTGCAAGCCTGACCATTCGAAGCGGCTTGATTTTCCACTTCTCTTAGGGTGAGTCTTTTAGGGATATAACGGGGCAAGATATGAGGGTGAACCTCACTCCCATAGACTCTTATATAAGAAAACAACTCTTCTACAAACCGATGACCAATGGACCCTAGGCCTTCTTTCAAATTTTGACTTATTCTTGGAGGGGTTTTACCAAACGGGATTTCATAAAAAGGTATCATGACATAATGGAAAATATCATAAAAAATCAATTTTAAATTTCTCTCCCATAGGATTGGGGCATAATTTTGAATAGGGAGATGTTGGTAAAAGGGATATTTCCATTTCATAAGGGGAAATGGGACTACGGCAATAACAGTATCTATCAATAATATGACATATAGAAATGTATTTGTGGCCAGGGGCAGACGTTAATGAAACCTTTAAATCGTCTCTGATGTTTTTTGACAAAATTTTATCCCAATTGAGATGTTTCCCATCCTATAGGATATTATGGAATATTGGAATCCATTTGAATTTGCAATTCTCAGGGTCTAACTCTCCATACAATCAGGTTAACATTTTGAAGAGAAAACTTATGGGTTTCTTGAAAATAGTGATGGGATATTCCTTGTTAGCATTAAGCTTAAACCCTTTATTTTCTTCTCTTAGCCAGTCTTTAATTACTCTGCCATAATTTTCCCCACATTTTTTGAAAGCATTGTTTCAAAAATTCTTGAGAAAATCAACATTGAGTTAGATTTTTGGGGCACTGAACTTATAAATGGCTGAGAGGACTTATGTTTTCCATGAGGCTATGAAATTTTTTCATGTTTTGATACTTTTTGGGTTGAAATATTCAAATGAGAAAAAAAATCCATGAAATCATATCATAGTAAGGGAAAATCCTGACCCTAACAACTACCTTGTGTAACTTTGTTCTTCTAATACCTTCAAACTAATTATTCTTTGTTTGAGAAGACCTCGAATTTTTTAACAATCATCTATCTATAAATAAATAAGAAATCTCTTCCCATCTCATCATACCTCATTTCTTGTTCTTTTAAGTGGAGTAGGTGTTGAGGAATGGGTTGAGGTTGAATTCCTATGGTCGTGGATTCTCTATTTCTTTGATTTTCTCCATTATCTTCTCCATTTGTTGTTTTACCACTAGTGATTTTCCTTTTTTCCCCATTTTATGTCCCGTGAACAACATATATAAAATATATAATTTATTTTAATCAAATTTTGAAATTATGATAAGAATCCTTTGTAATTTTAACTTGCTTACACAAAATTTCTGCAATTGATATCATATTTCTAATTTTCAAGCCTCTTTGAACCAAGTCAAAAAGAATGAAATAACATGCAAGATAAATGTTCTAGGGAGTTTTGATTTTTTATTAAAACCTGAAGATAGTGTGAATTAATTCATTCGTTAACTTACTTTTATGTGATCCAACTATCATTTTTGGTAAATCAAGATAACATCGGAGAAATTTATTATCGATATTTAAACGAATCCATTAAGCTTGAAATGACGGAATTTCAAATCAATTCATTTCAATCAAATAAAAATTACATGCACACAATTTGAAGAAAATAAATATTATTTTATTTGGGGAGTCAGAGAGTCAGTTGGTCGAGAGTCCTTTTATTTGTTGACGTTTTATTGTTTCCCAACCCCGACTACACAAGTGTCAGGTATTGATCATAAGTCAGGTAGTAAGGTGATCGGGAGGTCGAGTAGTCTGGAGATCGAGAGGTCGGGTAGTCGGGTGAAAAATGCTTAAAAAATTTGGGAGTTGGATCGACCTCATAGTCAAATAGTTGGAAGGTCGACTACTCTAAATTAAAAAGGATTATTTATGATTCTGACCTCCGACTTATGGAAAAAAAATTATTCTTTTCTTTAATATTTTCAAGTTTGTTTTTGGTCTTTTTTGGAAAAAAATAGGGCTTTTGCTTTTTTCTTATGTACAAATACAAAAGAGGGTTGTTGTAATCCTAACAACACTCGGTAATAACATAGCCCAATAACCTGCTAGTCATTATGTTTGACAACATCAAATGTTAACTAGAGTTACAATATGGACTCTTCTAGAGTCTTCTTCATCATAATCACATGGCTAGCCCCTTTTCCATGAACAATGGGGGCTGACATGACATCCTCTTGAATTATGGTGGTGAAAATAGAAAGGTAAATTTCTAAGTGGCATAAATTTTGTAAATTGACTCTGATTGAGGTGATTCTTGCGCCATTGGAAATGTATCTATGTGTAGAATATGAGGAACAAAGCTAAAGAAACAAAGTTTTTACCCTCAAAAAACATCGGTTGATGCCTCAAAATGCTCTCAGAAAGTTTCAAACCTTGATTTTCCAAACTAGTCCCACCAGTAAAAACGGTACAGTCTGTTGATTCCTCCATTTTTTCTACACTAAAAGCATCGAGATGGATGAAAAAAAATATAATGATCTAATTTGTATCATGTGTCTTGGAGTGATGTCACGATAAAACGAAGCAATTTCCTCCAACTAATGGTGCATGCATGTATTTCCCTTGTGGACCCGCCCTTGCTAATAGGTGACACCCCTCCTAACTCATTGTTGTTCGCTTTAATTGTTTTCACAATTCAAGCTCCACATAAATTGTCAACCCGAGGAAGTCTGTTTATTCCAAAGACAATCACGCACTGGATATGCTCAATTTCAAAAGCAAAAACAATGTTGTAGTAACAATCCACACAATTATCAATCATACAAATCTAATTATTCACACTCTGTTTAATCAAAGCTGAAGTTATTTATGTCATAGCAGAAGTAATTCCTATATTGCAGTTTAGAATCCAAATAAAGGGAAATCAATCTGCAGGAAAGGAAACCAATCAACCATAACAGGAACAGGACCCTATTCCTTTAAATAGGAACTTCAGCACCTACTGCCTGACACTAATCACTCTGTAGAAAAGATAACTCAAGAGAACAGGACCCTATTCCCATGAACAGGAACCTTCAGCACCTGTCTCCTGTTTCTAATCACACTGCAGGAAAAGAAAGGCAATCAATGGAAACAGGACCCTATTCCTTTGTACAGGAACCTTCAGCACCTGCTTCCCAGCATCAATCATACATTCAAACAATTAACAGAAATAAATCTCTTAACTTCTTAAGAGTGAATGTACTAAACACATGCAGCGTTAAAATAAATAGAATGCTCAATGAATTACAGAGCTGTGTAACTAGTGTTTCAGCAAACAGAATTAAAGTAAAGCGTGAATGTCATAAAGAAATTAAACAAACTACAGGGACATTCGGGTGAATCTTTTGAGGAAGGCGGGCCCTTTCCTTCTCACAAGATTCCCCAGGAAAGGATTAAATTGAAGCGCTCAAAAGGAAATTTTATTCATCTGTCAAAAGAAATGATACATTACAAATGGAGTCTAGCTCCAGTTCTCTCAAACACAATGTTCTCCTGTAGTTTCGAGCTCTAATCCCCTTCTAATGATGATGTCTCCTCTTTTTAAAGAGGAGACATCTCTTACAATTACAGTAGAGCAAATCTACGTTTATCCCAATTCTGTTCTTCTTTCTTAAAATAGGGCTATTCTGTTCTTCCATAAAAAGATATTGTTACAACAGATACAAAAAGAGTACTATCTTCAGAATAATCCGTGTAACCACGTCTTCATGTTGTTGCCATTGTTCCAAAAAATACTCTTCCAGAATCGCAAATTACGGATAGTGACGGAATTTGTGTGTCTGCTCTCTGTTTCAGCAACGGAGTCGACTGTTTCAGCAACGAAGTCGACTGTTTCAGCAACGAAGTTTGACTGTTTCAGCAACGGCCGATTGTTCCAGCACATCATATAACTTATCTGCGATCTTTTAGACTTATGTTAGCAACAATCTACTTCGATTAATGATAAAATATAAGAGTAATATGGAATTATATGTAAACAGATTAAACATATAGTAAAGAAGAGGATTTTATATACCTTTGGATAAAGTGAATGAAAATGATGATGGAATCCTTTTTAAACATGGTTATAAAGGTAAGGTGGTGTCAAAATATATAGTAAAAATGATACATAGTGAGGTCCTAACATCCCCCCCAGCTGAAAGTGTTGCATGTCCTCAGGCAACTCCTGGTCTGAGTCAGAGTCTGAGTACTGACTCTGTGCATGCAAGTTGCTCAAGCAGTAGCTGGAGAAGGTGGCTTCTGTCGGAGATCGGAATCCTCGATTGTTCTGCAATTGCTGCCATGCTACAGCTTCATCTCTGTCAGCCAATTGGTAGTGACACTGATATTTCTCTGAAGGCATCCATAGAATTGGAAAATGAAAATGGTAACCAATCCAGTTTTCTCCACAATGCCGAATACATCTGATATAATTAGGTACCCTGGAAAGTGCAGCTTGAAGATTATCAGGGCTAAAAGGGTGATAGTCTTGTCTTTCCTTACATGACTGCTACCAAAACATAGTGTTGGCCTTCAATGCAGCAGCCTCCTTTACTCTGATTTGTTGTTGACACTTTAAAAGTGTTGAAGCCTGTAGTTGTTGTATGTACCTATGCATTCCTGGCTTCCGCAAGAATTGGTGATATTGTGCTATAAACATGGCCGGACTTAAAGGTTCCAGTCTAATCCAAAGGAGCCTATTCTCCTCATTATGACTACTTCCAATAAACACAGTTTTCCAGGTGAGCTGATTGGCCAGAAATGAAACAAATGCCCTTATTTGTACATCACCTACAATTGGAATGAGATTGACTCTTCTATTTTCAGGTATGGCCTCGTTATGGAGATAAAGTTCACACAACAAATGTTGGTCACTTTCAGGGGCCTCAGCAAAAGTCTTAACAAATTGTTCCGCAGTAAGCAATTCATGAGGTATGCCATCCTTTATTGCCTTCAATTGAAAATAAACCAAACGTTCAGAAAGGAAGAGAGAGTAATTCACAGAGGGTTTTCGGGTAGCCATCAACTTTTGCACTAATGAAAACATCAAAACCATCTTTTCCTTTGATTCTTTGACTTCCTTCTTGGAATCCCTGAGCTGTTGCAATGTCTGTTCCCAAATATCCCAGTTAGCATACATGTGATTCTGCCATGCTAACTTATGCTGCTGTAATATTTTATCTTGATCTACAGCATATTGTTTCTTCCAGTTGTTCATAAGTTCTAATTGGTTCCATGGCAGGGTCTATGTCCCGGAATTAGAAGTACTGGGTTGGGGCATTGTCTAAGTGGCTGAACTGACTAACTCAGGGCTAGATATCTGTGTTTGGGGCATTGTTTGAGTCGCCGAGCTAACTAGCTCAGGGCAAGATATCTGTGGTTGGGGTACTGTCTGAGTGGCTGAGCTGACTAGCACAGGGCGAGATATCTGTGGTTTAGTTTATTTTTCCAAACTTTTTGAGAACCCTACTGGTTCTTGTGGAGCAGTAGGGCATTCTTCTTTAATTGCAGCTAATGTAGATGCCTCAGATACCTGAATTTTGACTACTTTGTACCCTGCCTGCTGGTAAATATTACCACACTCATGGCACATGTATTCTCTGCATGGATCCTTATTTTGTGCTGATGCTGTGTGTGCTAGCATGTAGAGATTCAATTCTCTATCAAAGGCTTCTCATGCCATGGTTAATTCATTCTTATAGGCTTCTAGTTCAAACTTCAAAAACTGATTTTCCTCCAATAAGGATGCCATAGTGTGTGAACCCTGTGTGCTGGTTGATTCTGCTGGGGTTGCCTGCTGATCCACAGCTGTAGCTGGTTCTTGTGGAGCAGCTACAGCTGGTTTCCCTGTATTATCATACTTGGTGTATGATTCTTGTACCACAGTGGCTGGTTCTTGTAATTCAGCCTCTGGGTAAGTGACTGGTTCTTGTGTGGCAGTCACTGTTTGAGCCATAAACGATGTCATATTATCCCGGGGCACTGGTTCTTGTGTGGCAGTGCCACCGGACGAGACGGGTTGGGGAATTTGAAATGGGGGTGAGGATTGAAGTTTTAACAGAATAGTGGCGGGGTCAGGGGAAATGGGAGTAACTCATGTTTCAACAATCATTTTCATTTTCCTTTTTGGTAGGAAAGCAGAGAAGTCACTGTCTTTCCTTTTCTTTGTAGGGGAAGATTCTTTTCTGGGGGAAGGGCTTTCGGAAGAAGTGAAAATTTTGAATGTAGCCCTTGTTCGTCGTTTTGAGACAGAGACTGTTGGGGTTCTTCTCTTCCTTTTATGAATAGGTGGGGATGGGGGTGTTGGAGAGTCATCGCTAGGGATAGGAATAGTGGAAAGGGGTGACTCTACTAAGTGGGACGAACTTGGGGGTAGGTCAACTGGTTCTGAGGACGAAATTACTGGGGGGTCTGGGATATCGTTCAGTTGCCCTTCATAAGGACTCTCAGGAGTTTCTTGGGAACTTTCGGCTTGTTGGGGGATTTCGGCCTACTGGGGAATTTCGGCCTGCTGGGGAATGAGGAGTGGATTATTCAGAGGGGGGTTTTGCTGAGCAAAACCCCTCTGAATTAATAATTGGCATAAACGGTGATGGGTAAGGGATAAAAATGGGAATTTAACCCGTCTACAATAATGTGACATGTTTTTGATACAACCAAGCAGATAATAGGGAATATTAACTAATAGACCATTCCTTAAATGATTCATCAAAACGAAGTCGTGTTGGTAGACTACCTGGTAACGCCCTTCGCATGTCAAGTAATGCTTGATGAATTCTGCTACTGTTGGCCATGGTTGAGGAAGTGAATGCGAACTTATTCCGCAGCCTTTAAGTTCAATCGGTTCATCTGGAAGAAGAAAATCTTGCTGTGCATTTAAAATCACTTGCTTCCTATTGAACCAGCGAGTCCCTATAACCAGAAAACATGAAACTTGAGCTATGTCCTCCTTTGTAACTAAAATGCGGACCCCTTGAACCACTGAATAATTCCCCTGAAGATTCTGTGCGAACTCTAAAACTTGCTGCTGATCAAATTCTCCCAACCTTTCGAAATATGTTGTCCATCCTGCTTGTTGAAAGATTTGATAGGCTTCCGGGAACAATTGAAGAAGAGTTATCGAACCAGGCTCGTGTCTGATAGCCGACCCTCCCATGGCTACTAGCTTGAGTCACATGCAGAGGCACAGAAGACAGAAACACAGGCTTTGGTCAAGCTAATTATTGCAACAGAGGATGTGGAGTCTCAATGACGGCGGAAATGGATATGAAGAATGACGGAGGATTGGGTGATGTGAAATGATTATTCAGTTTTCGAAATTCCCCCCCCCCCATGTATGGTGCAATGATGTTTAGGCGTGTGGAGATTGTAATCATTATGAGCAGGATCCTCTCTTTAAAATATAATTTAACTGCATTACATAAAAACCGCATACCTTATATTTTTACCTTTGTCTTTAAAATTCGAAGTATAAAGTGCTTCATAATGGCTTGATATTAATGGAAGAATTTGTAGATTTCTCTGAAATGTAGACCAGGAGCATATCAGGATCTGCTCAGTACTGAGTAATATTCACCCAAAGGATCTGAAGAGTAAAAGTGGAGAACTGAAAAGCTTGTATAGCAGAGGAAAGAAATGATGTTTTAATGATGACAGGTTGCTGAAACTGGTGTTTCAGCAACGGAAAAATGAACGACATGTTGTTGAAACTGGTGTTTCAGCAACAGGAAAAATCAGGAAAATGGGATATAATGACTTGGGTTTAGCACAAGTGGGGGAAATATTTGATAAGGGATAATTTCAGCAGTAAGGAATGGGAAATACTAGCTGAAGGATGATATTTCAGGAATGGTAGAAGTGGGAAAAATGGAAAAAGGGAAATAATGTAGAAATGGGATGAAGGGATATTGCTAGGAAATGGGTTGAAATGAAGGGAACAAGCTTCTGTGATTGAAGCTTCAGATCTTCTTATGATGAATCTGTCCTCCTTAATAAGCTTTTCCAGAATCTGCAAAATTCACTTGTAATATGCCAACCCTTGACAGAGATTATTATTTTTAAATCTAATCTAATCTAATACTAAAAAAACAGTGCAGAAAATTAAATGCTGTGAGGAGCAGAAGACTCCCCTAGAAAAATATAATGTATATCAGTCATGCAAGCAGTCTTGAAATCCTCTTTAGAAACAGGGCGCTAGTATAAACGAAGCCTATGACCATTGACTAGTAGAGGTGTTTTAGAATCATCAATTGTTAGAAGTCTTACTGTTCCATTAGAAAAAACAGCATCTACTTCATATGGTCCAAGCCAACGTGTACGTAGCTTACCCTAAAAATTTTCAAACCGAGAGTCATACAACAAGGCCCAATTACCTTTTTGGAACTGCTTGTGTTTGATAATTTTATCATGCCACTTCATTCTTTGTTGTTGAATCATGGTTGTTTGGTGAATGGCATCTAATCTCTTTTCATCCAATTCAAGAAGCTGTTGTAACCTAGCTGTCTGCAGATCAGTTAAATCAAGATTAACAGCTAAAGCAGTTCTTAGAGTTTTTATTTCAAATTCCACAGGAAAAACAGCATTTTTATCATAAACCAATTCATAGGGATAAAAACCTGTAGTGTTTCTCCAAGTAGTTCTGTAAGCCCATAATGCTTCAGGGAGCCTTTGAGACCAATCCTTCCGGTTGTCCTTCACTTTTTTAGTTAGAATGGCTTCTAATACTTTATTTGTGCTTTCCACCTGCCCATTGGCCTAGGGGTGGTATGGTGTAGTCATTCTATGATGAATATGATATTTCTGAAGGGTAGACTTAAAACCATGAGAAATGAATGGAGGTCCTCCATCTGTAACTAGCTCTCTAGGAATTCCAAATCTAGTGAGGATTTCTTCAAATAAGAAAGCTAGGACAGCCTCTTCATTGGCTCTAATAAGTGCTTTGGCCTCCACCCATTTAATCATATAGTCTGTACAGACTAATATATAAGTTCTTTGATTGGATGGAGGATTAATGGGTCCTATGAAATCCAAGGCCCATCTTTCAACTGGTTCAGAAACTACCTGGGGGTTTAATGGCATTTGATCTCTATGATTGGGTTGACCCATTCTCTGGCAGCTGTCACAAGCCCTTACATATTTCTTTGCATCCTTAAATAATGAGGGCCAATAGTAACCCATCCTCAAAATTTTGTGTGTTGTTCTTTTATCAGCAAAATGCCCTCCACAAGGGCCATCATGACAAGCTTTCAGTATGTCATACACTTCATCTTCCGTAATTCATCTTCGGATTTCCTGATCAAGCCCTGTGTAGAAAAGACACCCACTTATCCAGCTATACCTGGCACTTTGTTGAACAATTCTTCTCTTTTCTCTGTATGACAGGTGTGATGGTAATTTTCCTGCAACCAAATAATTAGCAATATCCGCATACCATGGAGAGTGAGCAGAAACTGCAAACAAATACTCATCAGGAAAAGAATCATCTACTGGAATATCATTGTCAGTTTTTAACCGTGAAAGGAAATCAGCCACCACATTTTCTTTACGAGGCCGATCTACAATTGTGATATCAAATTCCTGCAGTAATAATAGCCATCTGGTAACTCTAGCATTTGTAACAGATTTGTTCATTAAATACTTAATAGCTGAGTGATTAGTGTGCACAAAAGTAGAATAACCAGTGATATAGTGTCGAAATTTGTTAATGGCATAAATTACTGCAAGAAATTCCTTTTCGGTAACTGTGTAATTAAGCTCAGCAGGGGTCATATTCTTACTAATGAAGTAGATAGCATAAGGAAGATGATTTTCCTCTTGTCCCAAGACAGCTCCAATTGCAGTGTCTGAAGCATCAGAAGATATATGAAAAGGGAGGGCCCAATCAGGCCCCCTCAAAATAGGAGCAGTAGACAACTGATGCTTGATTTCTTCAAAAGCTTTCTGACAAGAATTAGTCCACTTAAATTCAGCATTTTTCATAAGCAACACAAATAATGGAGAAGCTATCTTAGAAAAATCTTTAATAAATCTTCTGTAGTATCCAGCATGTCCTAGAAAACTTCTCACATCAGTTTGTGTTTTAGGAACGGAAAGATTCTGAATGACCAATATTTTAGATGGATCTACCTGAATACCTTGAGATGAAATAAAATGCCCAAGCACTACTCCTTCACTCATCATCATATGACATTTTTCAGTACTTAGGGAGAGGTGAGCTTGTATACATCGTTTAAGTAACTTCTCAAGATTTTGTAATGCATCTTCAAAGACACACCATAAGGAGTAAAATCATCCATAAATATTTCCATAGAGTCATTCAGCATATCAGAAAAGATTCCTATAACAGCCCTCTGAAAAGTTGCTGGTGCATTACATAGCCCAAATGGAAGAACTCTATAAGCAAAAGTTCCCCAAGGGCTAGTGAAAGTGGTCTTGTCCTGGTCTTGGGGTGCAATTCTTATCTGATTATACCCACTGAATCCATCTAGAAAAGAAAAGAATTTCTTCCCTGCCAGACTATCCAACACCTGATCAATGAAAGGTAAAGGAAAGTGATCCTTTTGAGTAGCTTTGTTCAAGGCTCTATAGTCAACACATACTCTCCATTTCCAATTTTTCTTAGGGACAATTACCAATGGGGAAACCCATTCACTGTCAGATATGGGGTATATAAATCTTGCATTAAGCAATTTCTGAAGTTCTTCTTTAACAATTTCTCGTAAATTAGGGTTCATTCGTCTTTGGGGTTGACAGACTGGTCGACATCCCTCTTTAATGTAAATTCGATGAGTACATAGTTCAGAATAAATCCCTTTCATATCTGTGTAATCCCATGCAAATGCTTCCTTATTTTCATGCAATAACTTCATTAACTGCTGTGTTTCAGCAACTGTTAGATCAGGATTTATGTTTAATGTCTTGCCAGGTTCAATTTCAACTGTTATGCTTTTAGATGAGATGGTGGTCAATGTCTGAGATAAGTCTTCAGATTCAATCTTTTCTTGGGTATCTGTTTCAAAAATTGCAGTCAATTGATTGTGTGTTTCAGCAATTACAGAAGAAGGTTCACAAATAAAATTATTAATTATTTCATCCTCTGTATTGTCTTTAAGAGTTAATGCCCAATAGTTAGAATAGGCTGAACAGCATTATCATCATAATCCATCCACATGGAATCTTCATTATTAATTATGGGTGTAGCATGAGGATAAAGAGTAAGTTGTTTAGTTTCATAACCATTAGAAATTGTCATTGAACCAGATCTGCAACTAATAAAGGCATCAGCTGTGGCCAGCCAAGGCCTCCCCAGAATTAAAGGATGTCCCCCCAGCTTTGTTTTAGTCTGCAATACAACAAAATCAGCTGGGTAATTCCAGGATTCAACTGAGATAAGTAGATCTTCAACAACTCCTTCAGGTTTAATTGTAGAATGGTAAGCCAACTCTAGAATGGTAGGTGTATCCCTGATTGTGTTATTCAGCTGTAACAATTGTGAAGTTTCAAGAGTCATTATGTTTATTGCAGCACCTAAATCTACCAGAACTTGAGGAATCATTGTTTTACCAATTTGAACTGTCACGGTAGGATGGCCGGGGTCACCATATTTCATAGGAGGGGTTTTTCCGGACATTAATGCAGATAAATCACCCATCACATGTATTGTAAGGGGATCTTTAGTTTTCCTACCAGGTTTCTTAACACAAATATCCCTTATTGTTCTGGCATAAATTGGTACATCTCTTAATGCTTGTAAAAGTGGAATTTTAACATACAAATTTTGCAATTCCCCTAAAAGATTAAAAGCAGGTGTTTCAGGCGTTCTAGTTAAAACCAAACACTCGGGGAATGGTGGTTCTGTTATTTCAACACTCTTGTTAGAAGGTGGTTGTGCTTTCTTATGTTTCTCAGTTTCCTCTTTATCAGAATCAGAAGAAGTTATGTCATCAATAATAGGCTCTACTATTTTCCTGGATCTTAAATGAAATCATTACATTGCATAGTAGGAAATATAGATTGATTCTGAATATCAATGACTTGCACAAATTTATTATTGGGGTTAGGATTTGGTTGCACAGGTAGCTGGGGTCTCATTTGGTTATTTGGCGGAGCATTTGATGGTAGGGGAAGTGGTTGTTGGAATTGAGGCAATTGATTTGGATACGGGAGTTGTTGGCTTCTCCAATTTGAATTCCAAGGGTTAAAAGAAGATGGCTGCTGTGGAGGCCAAGGAGTCCACATTGTAGGATCAACAAAGGGAGGGTTTCATTGTTGCATGGGTGGGAAGTTCATTTGATTAAAGGGTGGGTATTGCATTTGATTAAAGGGAGGGTAATTTGTTTGACCGAAAGCAGAATAATTGTTCCAACGATTAAATGGCATACTAGAGTTCATACCTTGTCCTTTTGATTGCCATTGTCTTCTTTGAGTTAGCAGGTAAACTGCTTCAGCTTCTTCTTCCGTTGGTTGCAATGCTGCCTTTATTCCTGGTAGAGATGGACATTGTTTTGTTTCATGATCTTTCTCACAAAGGGTACAAATTGGTATTTTATCCATTGGGCATTCCCTTAGTGGATGTTTGTCTCTACACTTCGGGCAAAAGACAGCCAGAGTTGCTTCTGCCTCAGCCTGCTTCTTCTTAACCTGCAAAGTATCAATTTGTGAAGCAAAAGAACTTAACATCTCAGTTTTAAATTCTTCAAGTAAATTACCTATTTCAGCTCTTGTTGCTCCTCCACTGGCTGATTTCTGCACTCTTGAATAGGTGGAATCTCTATTACTTACTCTGTTCCTTACAGCTCCCCTTGAACACCTCTTAGAAAGTTCAACAATCTCATCATATGATTCCTTAGATATATCTCCCTTGCCAAGCATGTTTAACATATCTAAACAATCATCCCTTAAACCTCTAAGTAATATTGTTTTGCGAATTTCCTTACTTATATTCGGATGATCGGATCTCTGTATATTGTACTGCAGCCTTTCTATATAGTCCTCCAGATTCTCGTCCGGATTTTGTGCCATATTGAATAGTTCATCCTTCTTTTCTCTCGTCCGGCAGTAGTCTTGATATTTAAGCAGAAATTTCTGTTTCATCTGCTCCCATGTTGTGATCACCTGACTTCCAAGGCTCATGAACCATCTTAAAGCATTCCCTTTTAAGTTGGCTGGAAACAGTTTCAACTTTTGAGCATTAGTAACATAATCATAACTTCTGCATAATATATCAAATTCAAAAATAAATTCATCCGGATCTTCAGAGGATAAACCACGGAAGTTAGGTAAAGCTGACAATGGAATGTTTTTCATAGGAGTTGTTCCTATAGGGAGATCACTGATAGGAAATCCCAAGGTAGAGAGAGAATTTTCATCCTTTCCTTCTCCTTCAGGATCTACACGTCCTCCACCAAAGAAGTCTTCATTGTTTCCTTCCATTGGTTGTTCTCCTACTGCACTTGCTCGATCGTCGAAATCTTCTACTGGCTCCTCAATGTTTTCCACTGGTCGTCCAACACTCTCTATTAATTCCTCAATGTGCTCTTCTGATTTGCTAACACTTTCTTCTGACTCTCCAGCACTGATTGCTGGTTCTTTAATCACCGGCTCCTCTACGTTTTCAGGACCCACAACTTCCTCTATTTTGTAATTTGATTGAGGGGAGTGCTGAAGTTTTGGTCTTCGAGAACTTAATCTCTGTGATGATTCAGCCTTTGATACAATCTCGTCAATGAAAGTCTTTCTTCCTCCCCTTCCTTTGCCTTTGCCACCTGTGGGGTTAGTTTTCTTCTGGTTTCCGCGTCCTCTCATACAATCTGCACATCTGAAAATAAAATATTAATGCTTTCGAAATCTATAATTGCCTTCCCCGGCAACGGCGCCAAAATGTTGGTCGCTTTAATTGTTTTCACAATTCAAGCTCTACATAAATTTTCAACCCGAGGAAGTCTGTTTATTCCAAAGACAATCATGCACTGGATATGCTCAATTTCAAAAGCAAAAAAAATGTTGTAGTAAAAAGCCATACAATTATCAATCATACAAATCTAATTATTCACACTCTGTTTAATCAAAGCTGAAGTTACTTATGTCATAGCAGAAGTAATTCCTATATTGCAGTTTAGAATCCAAATAAAGGGAAATCAATCTGCAGGAAAGGAAACCAATCAACCATAACAGGAACAGGACCCTATTCCTTTAAATAGGAACTTCAGCACCTGCTGCCTAACACTAATCACTCTGTAGAAAAGATAACTCAAGAGAACAGGACCCTATTCCCATGAACAGGAACCTCCAGCACCTGTCTCCTGTTTCTAATCACACTGCAGGAAAAGAAAGGCAATCAATGGAAACAGGACCCTATTCCTTTGTACAGGAACCTTCAGCACCTGCTTCCCAGCATCAATCATACATTCAAACAATTAACAGAAATAAATCTCTTAACTTCTTAAGAGTGAATGTACTAAACACATGCAGCGTTAAAAGAAATAGAATGCTCAATGAATTACAGAGCTGTGTAACTAGTGTTTCAGCAAACAGAATTAAAGTAAAGCGCGAATGTCATAAAGAAATTAAAAAAACTACAGGGACAGTCGGGTGAATCTTGTGAGGAAGGTGGGCCCTTTCCTTCTCACAAGATTCCCCAAGAAAGGATTAAATTGAAGCGCTCAAAAGGAAATTTTATTCATCTGTCAAAAGAAATGATACATTACAAATGGAGTCTAGCTCCAGTTCTCTCAAACACAATGTTCTCCTGTATTTTTGAGCTCTAATCCCCTTCTACTGATGATGTCTCCTCTTTTTAAAGAGGAGACATCTCTTACAATTACATGAGAGCAAATCTACATTTATCCCAAATCTGTTCTTCTTTCTTAAAACAGGCTATTCTGTTCTTCCAAAAAAAGATATTGCTACAACAGATACAAAAAGAGTACTATCTTCAGAATAATCCATGTAACCACGTCTTCATGTTGTTGCCATTGTTCCAAAAAATACTCTTCCAGAATCGCAAATTACGGATAGTGACGGAATTTGCGTGTCTACTGGCTGTTTCAGCAACGGAGTCGACTGTTTCAGCAACGGAGTCGACTGTTTCAGCAACGAATTTTGACTGTTTCAGCAACGGCCGATTGTTCCAGCACATCATATAACTTATCTGCGATCTTTTAGACTTATGTTAGCAACAATCTACTTCGATTAATGATAAAATATAAGAGTAATATGGAATTATATGTAAACAGATTAAACATATAGTAAAGAAGAGGATTTTATATACCTTTGGATAAAGTGAATGAAAATGATGATGGAATCCTTTTTAATCATGGTTATAAAGGTAAGGTGGTGTCAAAATATATATTAAAAATGATACATAGTGAGGTCCTAACACTCATTCTCACTGACGAGTCATGGGGGAAAGGTCAGGTAATCAGTAAAACTTGAGCAAATCCTAGGGCGTACTAAATATTTCAAGGATTCGGGGAGGGGCACCACATAGGATGGGGGCTAGACAAAAAATTCCACAACCAATGGGACCTCCCAAGAGGTACACCCATAATTTCAACACTTGAGGAGGGGGAAGAAGAAAGGTGAACCCAAACATAAAATAGACCACCACTAGACACCAAAATGAGAGCTTACAGAGAGAACTTTTTGAAAGTGAAGCATGCAACAAAAGGAACTAGACTAAGGAAATGTGATATAACAGAGTTAAGGAGAATAGAAATTATTTGAGAGTGATAGAAGTAGAGAGATGACAGGAAATTAAGTTGGGGTGGACAAGAAATGAGAGTGGGAAAGACCCACATAAACATCTAGGAGAAGGAAAGACAGAAAGGAAAATCTATGAGTTGAATCCCTAGAACAAAAAATGCACTGACTAACCTATAGGAGAGAAAATAATATGAGATAAAAATAATTATGAGATGACAAACAATATTACCAATTCTAGGTCGTTGCTACATAACATAGAAGGAAACAAATCTCATTGATGGTTCATATCCAAATTGATTAGGAACCTTCCTTTCACCTAAGACCACGTCATGGTATCTCTAAGTACACAAGAATATGATCCCCATATCATAACCTACGTACGCCAACCTTGTATCCCCCTATGACTGTTCCAACTCAAGAGAAAACTTGGCATATATTGTAGAATTAACATCGTGGGTGGTATCTTAACTCCCATTACCATCACTCTAGTGACAACTAGATCAAAGCACATACAAAATTCCAAATAACTCAATTCCATTTCCAATGCTTTCATGGTATGGTTGACCATAATGATGGCCCCTCCCACTGTAAATTCTCATAAATAAACATTCACAAGGGTGCGCTACTGCTTCCCCTAGTCTATTGTCCAAGTGGAAAGATGTCAGTCCACCCCATGCCTCGATCATCACCCCATTTGAGAATCACACTCCTAAATGATACATTAAATAGAGGACATTGATACTAAAATAGTATTAGTAAAACTCTTCCTTATTTAGACTTTTTTAAATGAGATATTTATGAATTCGTGAATTTTTATACACCAACTATATATATATATATATATATATATATATATATGAACAATAATGAGAATTTTTCGAGAATCAATAACTTCTAAACATTTTTTTACTATTACACTAGTTACAACTATTTCCTAAATTCCACTAACAGGTCAGTTACAACATATTTCTAGAGACTTTAACCCACAAAATGTAGGAAAAAAATTGTTCATCAAACCACTCAAGCTATATATATATACATATACATATATATATATATACATATATATATATATATATATATATATATATATATATATATATATATATATATATATATATATATATATATATATATATATATACATACATACATACTTACATATGTGTACATACATATATATATATACATACATACATACATACATACACACACACACACATATATATATATATATATATATATATATATATATATACATACATATACATATACATATACATATACATATAGAATTAGTTAATGAGTTAGTTTGAGTGGGGTTTAATGTTTAAAACCTCTTTCTTAAAGGTCCATGGTTCAAATTCGAGGAGGGGGTTATATATATATATATGTATATATATATATATATATATATATATATATATATATATATATATATATATATATATATATATATATATAGTTAATCAGTTAGTTTGAGTGGGTTTAATGTTTAAGAGCACATGTTTCCTCTTAAGAGATCACAGGTTCAAATTCAGAGGGGGTTAGAGATGTACACCTTTGTAGAACTTTAGTAGTCAAATTGCTATTTGGAGGTGTGTCTCTTGTCCCATAAACAAGGGGGTCTCATATACCATTTATTTTATGGCTTGGTTGTGAAGTTAAAATTATATTATTAATATAATTATATTTGTGAGGTGTAGACTACTTGATGCATGAAAAAATGAATTTTCCTGCAAAGTTCAACTTCTCAATATGGATTACATGCACAAATTCTATTATTTATTCAATTAACTATTATTCACCACATCTCAAAGCATTTAAAATAACACACACAATAATACAAAGATTCGTACACAAAGGCTTTGGTGAATCTGCATTCCATTAAACAAAGGAAAACTATACATGCATAAACTCATAATCATACATCTCTCTCTCGGCCTCATTCTACATTCATTGGCCATTTGTTTTCCCTTTACGCTTACAATATTTATAATAACATACACGAACAAAATAAATTTTCCTAGATCCATAAATCAATCCACAAATCACTCACACTTTTCAAGGTGTACTTGCTTTTGCATTTTGACAAAATCTTGCCTATCCATAGATTTTCTAAATCCTAAAAGCACCCCCAATAGTTTCTAAGTTTTCTAAACGTTTTCTTATCCTAACAACTTGCTAATTTCTACCGTGATTTTTTTTCCTACAACCTCTCTTGTTTTATTTCCTAATTTTTTCTTGCCTTAAAAGGAATATTTTCTTCTTAAAAGTCTTATCTACAAAATCTTATCTCTATCTATATATCTCTAAGAAATGAAAGAAATTAAATTATTTACAATAAGGAAATAAAATCCCTTTTCTATGTTAAGACTCGGTTTGGGGCTTTGTCTCCAAAAATCTTGATGACTTGGAAGCTCTAATGTAGGTAGAAAAATTTCATGACCTCTTAGTCATGTGTCATCAATTTTTGAATCCTCCAGGATCCCAAACCTTGTCTTGTAGTTGTCCTTTCATCTTTGCATGTTGTTTTCCTACTGTTGATGTTTCCTTCACTTCTCTAGGCTTCCAAACTCTATATTGTTCTTGTCTAATGGGCTTGTTGATGCAAATTTTCTCAGTCAGATGTAATTTTTTATTGGATTTCCTTATCCTATTTTTGTACCTTCTCCTAATCATCCTCTTCATCAACATACACAACATATCAATTTTCTCAATCAATTTTGTCCTTGACTATTGAAACTTGTGATCATCTCTTACTTGCTGCTACACATCTTCTTTGTGCATAAGAGTTTCAAGACTCTTGGCACACTCTGGTTTATACACCTGCTTCACTATCTATTGCTCAAGCCTTGTAACTTGCTCCTCATTATTGTCTTTAGAGACAATTTCCTCTTCTTCCAGGTTCAACTTTACAAGCTGAATATGCACTTTATGATTTACTAATCTCTCCTCAAGAAGTTTCAACTCTTCACAAAAATCAGTAAAATTACCTTGAACTAAATTTGTAACTCATCACTTGTTTCCTTTGTTGACCATTCCTCCAAAAGTGCTACTTCTTCCTTGAATTCCACATCTCTTTCCTTTGTCATAAAATTTTCATTCACAATTTCATTAATTGTGTTTAGAAATCTAGGGTAGAGACATGAAGTTATTTCTCTAGTGATTATAACTACTTGTCAATACTTTTTACTTCTTTTGATTACGTTCTTCTTTAGCTTCATTATTGTAGTGTTATTTTCCTCAAATAACTATCAAAATATGAACAACAATGAGACAGGGGACACAAGATGTAGGTGATCAGCCAAGGCCAAAACCTTTCCAACTTGAGAGGAAAACCCAAACAAATTCATCTTCTTATATAATCTTCAAGTAGTGAATTCCAAGACCAAGAACCTTGACCTAATAATCTCTCCAAGACAAAGTCACAATATTTCCTTGAAACAATTCTTCTTCCTTGAGTCAACGCTAGTCAAACTAATTGCTTCACCAAAGATCTCGACATCTCTTCATATTTCAGCCTATTGACACAGGCCTGCAATTCTCGCCCTCTTCAGAAACCCTAGTTGCAGCATGCGTGAGGGACAAACAACAATTTTAACCCTTGATTACCGTCTCTCTTGGATAATATTTCCTTCTTCTGCAATTCGACTTGATAAGTGACTTGGTTTCTTCCTTGATTCAGCCTCCTAGGATGACTGTGATAACCTGGATTCTCCTGCAACTGAGGGTAATAATATTCTTGCATGTATGAGATATATTTTCCCCAAAATAGATCAAAATCACTTCAACTCCTTCTTCTCCCTTCTTCGCTTGATGAGAGGCTTGTCTTCTTGTGTTTTTCGCACTTGATCTTCTATTTTAGATGCTGGAATAAATGAATCTTCAAGTGAGGCCGAGTCCCTATATACATACTTCTTCCTCATGCTTGAAGGTCGGCTTGACTTGATCCTAGTCCTACATGTTAACTTGGAGTGGACTTATTACTTAATTTGATGTTTGTCTTGATTAATGCTCTTGGACTTGGACTTGGAGGATATTTTGACTCTTACAATGACTCATATAAATGTGTAGCATGCCCAAGAAGGGTATTTCATACATGATAAATACTCAATTGAATTTATGGTTTAATTACCAAGACTAATAGCTTACAATGGGAGCTTTATCTATAAAATAAAATTCCTTGTGCATGAAACCCATGACTCAATCATAGAATATTTTTATTTTTCTTCTTTACACTAACTACATAAAATCATGATTACATATGTCATTATGAAGACAGAACCTAGTTACATATTTCAAAAAATTGGAATTTCCTCGGTATTTCCTTCATGAGGAAATTGTCCATCATCTACATCTGCATGACTTGCATTCACAAGAATTTCATTAGTTTTAAAATCATGAGATCCTTAGATCTCATCGGCTCTTTCATATTTATATTCACCAAGAATTGGTCCTTGTTTCAGTTCACAAATGCAAACCTCCATCTCTGCTAGCTTGTGTTATTCTTCCCTTTGATAAATGCTCAACTTGTGCTTCAACTTCACTTGCAATTTGTGTCATTTCACTTTATTTCATAGCAGCCATCCACATCTCTAATCTTTATCTTCTTATTGTAGTAGCTCCATAAGCACATTCAATTGTGCCTTCATCTCAGTCGTCTCTCTCAAATTCCTCATCCTTCATTTTCATCATGCTAGCTTCTTTGACATTATCTTTCATCAACTTGTAACTTCTCCCTGAACCCTTGACAAGACTATTAACAGTCATTGCCACTTCCTTCTTTCATGAACTCTCTTGTCTACTTGTGAGTTTAAATTAGGCAACATCTCACCAAGCTATCTCTTTTGAACTTGGAAAATGGTCCACTTCACTTCAACCTTCTTTCTGAGCACTCTTTCTCTCTTGGTTGTTGCATATACCTTACTCACTTACTGAGAACTTCCACTTGTCCTCTTCCTATTCAAAATTATTAATTTGTTGCTAGGTTTTTGTCACAAATTTCTTCACATAAGAGCTTTATATGCTTGTTTTTCCTCTTTCATAAATTTAATGTTATAATGGATGCTATGTTCACATTAATTAATTGTCAACAAAAAACACAAGACCAATAATTTGTGAGGTCTCAATAGATCTGATATTCCATAATTTACATAAGATTTTATGTGTTATCTTCCTGCAAAAAAACCTTCTCACTGAGATCTATGTTTCCCAAAGAACATATCCTTGCTCTAATACCACTTGTTGCAGGAAAAATTGAATTTTCCTGCAAAATTCAACTTCTCAATCTAGTTTACATGCACATAATCTATTATTTACTCAATTAACTATTATTCAACACATCTCAAAGCATTTAAAATAACACACACAATAATACAAAGAGTCATACACATAGGATTTGGTGAATCTTCATTTCCATTAAACAAGGGAAAACTATACATGCATAAAGTCATAATCATACATTTCTCTCTTGGCTTGATTCTACATTCATTTGGCCATTTTTTTTTTCCCTTTAAGCTTAAAAAAATTATAATAACATATACAAACAAAATAAATTTGCCTAGATCCATAACTCAATCCACAAATCACTCATGCTTTTCAAGGTAGACTCTTATGCCTTATTGACAATTTCCTCCCTATCCACAACTTTTATAAATCCTAAAAGCACCCCCAATAGTTTCTAAGGTTTCTAAATTTTTTCTTATCCTAACAACTTGTTAATTGCTACTAAGATTTTTTATCCTACAACCTCTCGTGATTTATTTCCTAAATTTTTCATGCCTTAAAAGGCATATTTTCTTCTTAAAAATCTTATCTCTATCTATAGTTCTCTAAGAAATAAAGAAATTAAAATTATTTACCATAAGGAAATAAAATTCCTTTTCCATATTAAGACCCGATTTGGAGCTTTGTCTCCAAAAAGCTTGATACCTTGGAAGCTATAATGCTCCTGAATCACTAATTGGTTTGTGTGGAGTTTAGTTCTAATTAGGGCTCAGGTTCAAATCTCATGTGGAGGGGTTGAGGATGGAAGCCAATTACGGAGCTTACATTGTCTAAGGACAATGATACTAAATTAGTATTAGTAGTACCCTTCCCTAATTGGACTTTTTATATTAAAGATCCATGAACTTGTGAACTTATATACACTAGTCACACTAATATTAAGTTTTTAAGTGTTTTATATATATATGAGGCGTGGACTAGTTGGTTTTTTATTGCCCACTAGATCTCAAGTTCAAATTTCATGGGAATTTAAAATTATCTCCAATTTATACTTGTTTATATGAAACATTCATAAGCTTGTGAAATTTTATATACCAATTGTAATTTTATATCTATACACATCCCATCCAGTGTAAACTACTTGGTTTATGTGGGGTTTATTCCCCATCTAGTGTAAACTACTTGGTTGATGTGGGGTTTATTCCGGGCCATCAACTTTTGAATGGTTAAGAGTGAAATTTAAGTATAAGATTACATTATTCTAAATGATTGCCCCTAAAGGCGCTCTCCAACCCAATATGCTAAAGATGTTGTAATGTAATGTCATGTTTAACATTTTGACTCGCTAAAATTACATAAAAATAAAAATAAAATGAAAAAATATAAAATTAATAATGTTGGGTAATTTAATTGGTAGTTAAATTACTTTATTAATTATCAACCAAGGTTCGTGTACTTATGAAGTGCATGTGCACAATATATGCTAGGAGTTTCATTTTTTATTTTGAAATAACAAATCAATCAAAGGAAATTATGAAATAGACTAAATCAAGATCAACTCATCTCTACTTTATGCACATGTTCTTTCTATCAATCTTGAAAAGATAAACCATGCTTTCAAACACAAGATTGAGTTGCAAAAACTGTTTAATGGCATTTGAATTAAAAGACCTATTAAAAGATCATCTAATTTCATGGAATTGAAAGGACTAACCTAACTTCAACAAATTGAAAGGACTTATTCTACTTGAATTAAATTAAAAGACTATTCTACTTGTTGAAATGAAATATTATTCTATTGCAACAAATTGAAATGTTATACTATGAGACAGAATTGAAATCGATTCTAAAGCCAAGTAAACTAAAATCAAATGCACCAAGGAACATAAATAAAGTTTCAAATCATGCTAGATTACAAATGTGCGCAAGTGAGACCTGAATTAATCTAAGCATATAAATCCGAGACTGATAAAAATTATTTAATACAAAATGTTTTTTATTTTTGTTTTTAAAGAGCTCTCAAATATGAACAAAATAAACTAATATGCAAATACGACTATAACTAGTTGAAATAAAATAGAATCAAAGCATCAAAACTATCTTTAATATGCAAATATTATTGTAACTAATTGAAATAAAATAGAATCAAAGCATTTAAAGTATCTTAAAACTCTGTAGGGGGCCTCTCGTTGAGTGTAAGGCGTGATGAATACAAATCAGATCGATTATTGACACATTTGCAATTTAGGAATAGAGCACTTGTATTAATATGAACAAAAAGTCTTCAATAGAAGAAAATGAGTACAAACTTGATGTCTCCCCATTGTATTGTTTCAAGGCTTATTTATAATGTCTTTCAAATAACAATTCTAAGACTTATATGGCGAAAAATAAGTCTATATGTGACAACTATCTCATTAAATCAAAACAGAAATTGTGCTTCTCATATTTGCTACGAGAAGAGAAAATCGTGAGATAATATCAGATTGACACATCATAAATTACAATCCCAAACTTTTCTCGTTCACTCACATACTCGCTTGACGATGCCAGAATCTAACTTCAAACGTTGCGTAAGGGTCGACTATTATAACCATAATTAACCTCTAGTTTGACCATGGAAATTCTCAAACCCCGTGAGTTGCCAAATCAATAAAATAGGTGGATGTCCTTGTGTTAAACATTTTCCATCTACCTATATCCTTTATTCTTCTTCAAACGCATTGGAACCTGTCTAACCATGGATGCAGTTTCAGAACCTTTGGTTAGTTGTTGAATGAGTGAATTTCGGTAGCTATAGAGATGTTTTGATTAAATTTCATAAAGAAACAATAGACTATAAATATGAGCATATATGAAGTGACATTTCAACTTGAAAATATAGAAAAACCATCATGAAAAAGGTTGAAGATGAAGGTAAAAGGGTATCGAAAAGAAGACAATTCAGGACTTCAACATTCTCCCACACCGAGGATTTTGCATGTCCTCATGCAACAAAACTTCAAAATTAATTAAAAAAAAAAATTGTTTACTGAATTGTTTTTGAAGCTTGTATTATAACATCCAAACTGGTGGCTCCCCTTCGAATCTTAACATTAAGTGCTAGCCTTGGTTTTCTCATTAAGATCCTTCCATGCAATCCTCTGACTATGTTTCTAATAATCTTGTTATTGGCCTTGAGTTTCTTGTTTTTCTTATACTAGTGGCATAGTTTCAACGACATACTATCATCTTGAGTCCTCAAATTTTCAGTTTGTATTTTCATTGCCTCATTTTATTCTTTGAGATGCCTATTTAATATTTCTAACTCATGTAAATGTTGTTTTAGAGCATCTACAATTTCTTGTTCTTTTTTAGGGATGTCATTAGTTGAAGGAACTTTTTCAATAAAAATGTCTTCATATTCATTTTGTAGAGTATAATTTACCTTGTGTTGTGCCCTTTTCTCTAGTGTTTCCACATAATCATAAATTTGTTGTTGGACAAAATCGATTTCAAGTGTCTTCCTGGTTGGACTTGGAGCTTGATGAAATGGTGATTTCCTTGTTGCTTCAATGCATTATGATCTTCCTCATCAAGATTAATAGTTTTAGGAGATTTTGATTTTGTTTGTATATTCAAATTCTTAGAAATGCATTTAATACTTCTCAACTTCAACTCTGGTTCCCCTATCTCGTGGATAGTTTTCCTCTCATTGCCTAGATTCTGCATTTATCCTTGTCCCCTATCCACTACCTATGTTCCTTTTATTGCTTCAGACTACTTAATGCTTGAGTTGGATTTATTTCTTCTAACCCTTTTTTTTTCATTTTTATAATTAACTTTTTCCAGAAGTTAACTAAGGGGAGTGTTTTCCTCTGGTTCATATAGTAGAGTTTTCATCTATTCTGCTTCATTTATAGTCAAACCCTCTTCTTCATTAATGGGTTGAGGGCTAGGGTTTGAAACTAGTTTGCACCATCTTCTTTTAGTTTTTGTTACTACTTCCTCTTCTGGAGCCTCTAGAAAATGATTTCGAACTAAAAATATTTGACAATTATCCCCCCTTAGTCCTCAAATGCTCTTCAATAAGAATTTTAATTAACGCATGATGATACAGAGCACTGTCAAGGGTTTTAGAATCTCGTAGTGCATTAGAGGTAATTTTATTAACACTACACAGTAGAAAATATGGCAGGTTTAACTCATTTACTTCAATGAAGTGCATCAGGAGTCGAGCATGATAGAAGAATAGTGTGTCATATCGACCTTCACAAGTCAAAAAATTCTGAATGACTAGCAACGTATTTCTCCACTTCGTTTTTAATACAGTTACTGGTATCCCTTTTCTAAAGATGAAAGTATCAATACCTGGGTTTTGGAGGAAGGTTGTCCACTCTCTTTCTTTGATCTTTCTGTTTTTGAACAAAATCTCTATGTTCCTTGGTAAACGTTTTTCCTCTGCGATAATAGAATTTGTAATGATAAGCTTGATGTCCCTTATCTCAACCTCTACTCCATTGCATGCCCAAGGAAATGCCTTTGTCACTTCCACCTCATATCCATCAAAATTTTCAAAGAAGCCAAGCCAACCAACTTTCTATAATTGGTCTTTGGCCCATGGATACGCTTAAAGAAACTTAACACCATTGAGCTCAAATCTAACAATTACACCCATGATGGAACAATTTTTTTAGTCTTGAATTAATTCTCTTGACAATGGTAATGGAGAGATGGTCGAAAAAGAAGAATGGTTTGATGGTGGTCAGGAGGAAGTGAAATAGATCACTTAAGGCGATGGTAAATCCATAATAAAACTTCTCCTTTTGCATAAATAATTTTCCATGCTAGATCCATTTTTGTAGGACCGTTAGAATCTAGGTGATTTTTCATGCAATAGAGAGATCTTGATGTGGATTATAAGGATATGATGATAGAATAAGGCTATGATTATAGGAGATGGAATAGGAATTTTATAAGGTCTATAGTTTTCTCAGTTGTTATAATATCATAATCATTCGATGAGCTTATAAATCTAATGTTCCTTAAATGAAAAATAATCTTTCATTCTATTTGCATACCTCAAAGCACATGCCTCCTTGATATATGATTTATTTTATTTGTTGCAGATCAGGAGTGATCTAATGCTTCCTTGCGTATAGAATATATGTCGATTGATGTAAGATGCAGAATGTGAATTAGGTGGCATAATGCCACAAATTTTGTAGGTATTTCCTTTTAAAAATTTGTTGTTGTTGATGGGATGGATATTTATTACTGTTGTTGTCTCCTGATGATGCCTGAAAAAAACTAGGTCTCAAAAATATTGATTAGACCTGAAAATTTTATTAGAATAAAAAGGAAGTGAGAAAAAACAAGGAATATGAAAATTGCTGGGGCCCTCGTTTTGAATTTTGAATAAAGAACAGATTTTTGGGTTGCGGATCGACACATGGAAGCCGCAACCAAGTCGTGACTACGGTGAATAGCAGAGCTACCGAGGTTGTGGGGGAACAGGAGATAGCTGAAGAAGTTGATGCAGATAAGTGCAAACGAAGAGAAGATACAGCAGAGGATGGAGATCGGAACTCATAGACAACTGAGAGAAGTCGAAAGTAGCTGAAGAAGAACACAAGAGGAACTAGCAGTTGCGATGGCGAGTGAATAAATAGTCGTCACCTAGCCGAGAGAAGGCACACGGATGCAGAGGGATTGAAGAGGATCGAGTGGATGCTGCAGAAGAGATCTATCTCGAGCATGACATCTTTGTAGTTCCTAGGCTTCTATTATCTATCTGTCTGTCCTATGGAACTTCTGTAACATAATTGTAAGCTCTTCCTATGGAAGCGATGTAACTGTGGATCCAGTTGAAAGTTATCAATATATTTACAGGTTTTTGTCTTATTATGTGAGTTACATGCATGCATGATGTATGTGATGTCTTAAAATTTTATTTGCTTAGTATCTGCTCAATCTTCTTAATGTTCTTGCGTATATGATGATATTTATGCATCCAATTCTATATTAATCTCTAATTTTTTATCCATCCACCACTATCAATCTATTCCCCTTCTGCATGTGGTCACGGCACGCCTCGGGTGAGACTCTCTGCTCTCCGGAGTAGGGTGGAAATGCCGGCGTGATTCTAGACTACAGCATATTCCCTTGTTGGCCCCAATCTCTGAACCTGGGTCTTGCCTGCGAGACCTATTTCTTTGCCAACAAATGGTTCCATTGTCGGGACCCTACACGTTATGAGGGGAACTAGATCATGGTATCGAGGGTCTTTGAAGGAGAAATACGGAGATGGTGGGATAACCATCTGGACCAGTTTATAGCTCAGCAAGCGAAGCTAATGAATCAAAAGGAGAAGGTGCTCAAGGATCTTGTCCTTTTCTCGGATTTCGCCAGTGATACCTACGGGATCCTCTGGGAAAAATTCCCTAGCGACCTCCATCATTGGTTGCGGAGGTTACAGACCAAGGTGCCTAGGGATAATTCGCAGAATATCCAACGCAAGTGGGTGCACAGAGATCTAGTGGCCCTACATCGGCTGGATACTGAGTTGACCCGCGCGGTGGATTTCTAGGTAGAGACCACTTTGGACGGATATATTGTGGAGTTTGCCGCAAAGTGCTACCAATTCTTCTCTAAGGCTGAGGCTATCTTCTGATCTGGGCTAAGAGGGAAGCTGCTTAAGGAAATTGCATTGTGGATTAAGGCCCTAATGGTGGACGAAGGGCTGATGGAATTCCAGAAATCAAGCATGGAAGCGTAAACCTCCAGTGCTGGGGGAAGGGCCGAAGGGACAGATGCTACGTGAAGTGTGAAGCAGGGGAGTGGGGAATGGATGTTGAGACCGCAAGGAGGTTAAGGGAGCGACGTGCACATCGGAGGGCACAGATCACCGACAGGTGGTGAGAAAGGGTGATGCAGGAGTTGAAATGATGAGGGAAAAATAGGAAGGATCAAGAGGAGGCACCTCAAAGGATAGGAAATATGGACACTCATGCGGATACCCTGGAGAGGGAAGGGATCGTTGTGGGAGTGTGGCGGGTGCATGGGATCCCAGCCAGGAGAAAGATGGAGACGACGTCTGATGAAGAGGATGTAGGAGCGTAGCCCGAAGAAGGTTCCGATGCCGAATGGTACGTCGTGATGCAACAGTTGTTCCAAGAACGGACGACATTCATGCCTCCAGGTACTCCTACTTCCCAAAGTTTGAACGGCAAGGATCCCTACCTTCCCCTGGTACTCTATAAACCTTTAAGTAGTATTTTTGTTAAGTTACAAGCATTGAGTCGATTGCACCGCAGTTCATTGTCAGCAGCGACACACGTTAATAGCAGCGTTAATAGTAGTATTGCAATTCCTAGTGGTGTTGTCACGCAACCAATACCTAGAGGGTTTATTCTAGTCACACCTTCGCAAGTACATATGGCGGGGTCATTCACCCGATACCCAGAATTTTATGGCCGGGGTAATGATGATGTGGAGCAACACTGGTACCTCTGTGAAGACATATGGAGGGCTCGGAAGATGCCAGACGCTGGGAAGCTAATAGAATTCCAAACCACGCTGAGAGAAAGGGCATTGTGATGGTTCATCAAGTGGTCAGAGGCCCACCTGAATCCAGCAATCGCGGACATCAAGCGGGATTTTTTCCGAGAATTTAAGCTCCCTCAAACAGACCAGAAGGGTTTGTCCGAACTATGGGAGATTAATTAGAAAGAAGGAGAGACTGCATGGGATCTGATGCATGGGTTCAAGGACGTGATCGGTAAACTCAGCTACCTGATCGACCCAAACCATCAAAGGGACTGGTTCATCAAGGCTCTGCTTCCCTTGACACGAACCCCCCTCACCCAGCAGAAGATTGACAATTTGCAGGACACTCTGGAGCAGGATATGAAGATAGAGGCAATGGCGGGATACCCTCAGGAATATCAGGGAGGGTCGGCCCCGCAGGATCCTTCCTTATTGGGATTGCAACATCAGATTGCCAGTCTGACTGAAAAACTTAAGGAGATGCAGCCTATAAGACCAGCCAGGTTGAACGTTTGGTGCACTCACTGCCTGGTCGAAGGGCACGTGGCAACTGAGTTTCCCCGGTTGCATGGCCCGGGTGTGGGGCCCTCAATCGCGACAATACAAGGGGGTCCACCTAGTGGGGGTGGTGCGCCGATGAATCCACAGGGGTTCTATCAGCCGCAACAACCTTACGCGGGGTTCCCACCTCAACCAAACCAAACCACCACAAAATATTGTGAAATTTTCCGGACTATGGGTCATCAACCTCGGACGTGTCCAATATTGCAGAAGTACTCCAATGTCCCAAACAACGTATACTATGAGTTTTTTGCTTCCACGACTCACAACACCGAACACTGCAGAGCTCTCAACGCATTGGTGGACCGATTGGACCGACCCTCCTATAGGGTGAACGAGGCTTCCAGGGGCAGAGGAGGCAGTATGCGCAGAGGCCGCACATGGGGACGGGGTCCACTGAAATGCTACAACTGTGACCAGGAGGTTCATATGGCCCAAGAATGCCCCCTTCCCAGACGCCCATGGTGTTCCCAGTGTTGCGTGAACACCCATCCGATAGAGGATTGCCCTGAACTTATCAAGAAGTGGGAGGAACAAGCACGGCAGAGGGGCACGAATCTGGTAAACTCCAAACCTCGAGGAACCGCAACTCCGGCCATGCAGAACGTAGCTATTGTGACGCGAGGAGGAAAGAAGATGGGGGAGGACGCTCGCGGGAAGGAGCCAGTACATTTGCTCAGCTGGGGGGAGCCAAAGGCCTTGAGGTACCCATGACGACTAATACTAGGGAACAGAGTGCCACGGGGGCCCTGATTGAGGAATGGCTCCAGTGATTCCTCAAGATTGTTGATAATTCTTTGATGCGGGAATATCTCAAGCATACCTTGGAGGACGTACTGCAGGGGAATACAGGGCCAAAGGAACCTTTGAACATAGCACCCCAGTACGTACAGCAGGTCAAGTGGAACAAGCGAAGAACAGGAAAAGAGTTCTGGCTTAACACGCAGGTTGCGAGATTTCAGATCAGCGACACCATGCTCGACTTAGGATTTGACGTCAATATCCTGCCACGGAAGAGGTGGGAGGCTCTTGGCTGGCCACGGCTGACCTACTCGCCAATCCAGCTTAGAATGGTGAACCAGTACTGCATTGTGCCGATTAGCCGCCTCGAATACGTCAAGGTCGACATTGCAGGGGTAAAGACTTACACGGACTTTGAGGCTATTGATATTATGGGAAACAAGGATCCTTACCCTGCACTGCTAGGAATCGACTGGGATTTTGAGAATTACGCCATCATCGACCTCAAAAAGGAGCTGATGATTTTTGAAGATGGAGAAGTCCGAGTCACTCAGCGTCTTGACCTGTATCAAGGCCCGAGGTACACAGAAACTGTGGATAACCAGGAGGATGCTCAGATGTTGGAAAACCTTTATCAGATGATGGATGGGAAGTGGCAGGATTATATTAACCCGACCGCAACCGGCTCCATAAGCTAGCGTAGTGTCCAGAGCTCGAAGCTGGGGTCGAAACTAGCCTGGGAAGACTTGCAGCAAGGTGGGTATGAGACCAGCACGCGGCGATGTGCCAACATTGCCCGAGTTCGTTGGATTGGCGCTGAGATCAGGGAGTACCCCAACCTGTCCAACATGCAAGCCGTAAATACCTTCATTGCAAAGGTAGAAGACACGATACCAAAAGGAATCAGGATACCACTTTTGGACGTAGCACTACAGTCCACATTAGCCAGGTGGTGGAAAAATCATCGCAGCACCCTGAAGCGGTGGAGTGGTGTGGCGGAGGCTTTGAAGGCACGTTTCAAAGAAGACGAAGGCCCTCAAAGCAGGCACAGGTACCAAGGGACTTCCAACCCAAGGGACCACTTGAACACCTGTGAGGAGAAGTGGCAAAGTATAGGGTACCCGGAAGAGCTGTGGGTAGATTGGTTCGTCCACTCCTTAGATACCATCCCCCATGCCTAGTACTTAGAAGAAGAGAGAAAAAGAGGGACCAGCTCTTGGCAGGAAGTTGCGAACAAATTTTTTCGGTGCTTTTCATTCAAAGGGGAGATAGAGCTGGTGTCCCAGGCATTATAGGCCATCAAGGGGGTGTTGTTTCTCCGTGATCCGGGGCCCAACGAGAGAACAGTAGCACTAAATTTGGAGGGCAGGCGTGAGCTGGCTTGCCAACGGATCGACCGCGAGCCAGATGATGACAGTCTAAAGGACCTAAGGCACCTATATTTTGAAGAGAAGGAAGGCGAGCGGAACATCAGAGAAGAGCCGACCACTGAAGGCGTCCATCTACTCCCACTAAAGACAAAGAAGCTAAACATTGGCACGAAGGAAAAACCCAAACTAGCTACAGTTGGGGACCACTGGGACGAGGAGACGAAAAAGGAAATTTTTAGCCTCCTCCAGGAATACGAAGACCTATTCCCTTCATCGGTTGTAGACTTAAAGGGCATCAAAGGGGACCTTGGAGAAATGCGTATTGAGCTGAAACCGGACGCCAGGCCCGTGAAGCATTGACCCTATCAGTTGAACCCGCGGATCAAGGAAAAAATCAAGTTGGAGATCGATAAAATGCTGATAGCAGGTCTAATCTTCCCTGTGGAAGAAGCAGAGTGGGTGAGTCCCATCGTCATTCAGAATAAGAAGGACAAGTTAGAAATCTATGTCTGTGTTGACTACCGAAGTCTGAACAACACTTGCATCCATGACCCATTTCCCACTCCATTCAGCGACGAAGTATTGGAAAATGTTGCGGGAAATGAGGCCTACTCCTTCACTGATGGATTTTCAGGCTACCATCAGGTGCACATTGTGGAAGAGGAAAAAAGGAAGACGACGTTCACCACCGAGTGGGGGTCTTTTGCATACCACGTGATTCCATTCGAGTTGAAGAACGCCCCCATTGTGTTTTCCTGGATCGTCATCGCTGCTTTCCGGGAGTACATTCATAAGTTCCTGGATGTCTACATGGACAATTGGATCGTCTACAGTTTGTTGAAAGACCACGCTACCCTGCTACGCATCATGTTTGATCGGTGTCGACAATTGCAGATTTCCTTGAACTTGAAGAAATGCATCTTTGCGGTTCCCTTCGGGATGCTATTAGGACATGTGGTGTGCAAGCAAGGGGTCTATGTCGACCCCGCTAAGGTAGCTATGATCGTCCACATGGAAGCCCCAGAAATGGTGAAGCTGTTGCAGGCATTGCTAGGGCACACGGTTTATCACAGACGATTCATCAAAAATTACGCGAAGATCACTGCTCCTCTAGAAAAGTTACTACGGAATTCAGAAGTGTTCCAGTGGACGGATGAGTGCAGGATGGCCTTTGAAACTTCGAAGGAGAAGCTAGCAACGGCGCCCATTCTGGTTCACCCAGATTGGGATAAGTAGTTCCACGTTCATATCGACGCTTCTAGTATTGCACTTGGGGTTGTATTGGCGCAACCAGGGGAGACGACAGTTGACCACCCAGTCTACTTCGCTAGCCACAAATTGTCTAATGCAGAGCGGAATTACAACACCACGGAGAGGGAGGCCCTCGCCATGGTGTACTCACTCCAGAAGTTCTGCCACTACATCCTAGGAGGTAAGTTCAAGTTCTTTACGGATCACTCTGCGTTAAAGTACCTGGTCAATAAGCCCGTTTTGGAAGGACGGATCTGTCGATGGCTTCTACTCTTCCAAGAATTCACCTTCGAAGTGATCGTCAAGTTCGGGAGGTTGAACGTCGGGCCCGATCATTTATCCAGGTTGAAACGGGGGAGAACAATAACTCCCTCGATGATCAGCTATCGAATGTTGATATTTTTCAAGTCGAAGCCATACCAGATTATTTGGCTGACATCGCAACTTACTTGACCACGGGGCAGTGCCCTCAGCACTACACCCCACCCCAAAAACGGCACTTGGTCGTCTGCGCCGCTGAATACCAACCGATTGCGGGGCAGCTGTATAAATTGGGCCTCGATGAGATTCTACGCAGATGTGTACTCGACCACGAGCGCGAAGCCGTGCTGTGGGAGTGCCATAGTGGTGTTGCGGGCAGGCATGTGGGGGCGAAACCCACTGCCCAGAAAGTGCTCCAAGCTGGACTATGGTGGCCAACGGTCCATGCCGATTGTAAGACGTTTGTTAAGAAATGCAATGTCTATCAACGAACAGGGAGGCCCTCTCATAGAGACGAGCTCCCGCTACACTTGGTGCATGTGTTGCGGCCGTTTGAGAAGTGGGTTGTCGACTTCGTAGGTTCCATAGCCCCGGTAGCCAGGCATTCCAAGGCCCGGTACATCATTACCGCCACTGACTATCTCACCCGGTGAGCTGAGGTAGTGGCGGTATGGGACTATACGGCTGACACAACAGCTTGGTTCATCTTTGAACACATCATCAGTAGGTTTGACTGCCCACAGAGCTTAACCAGTGATCAAGGTACGCACTTCATTAATGAAACGGTCAAATCGCTGCTGGACACCTTCATGATTCAACATCACACAAGCAGCCCGTACCACCCACAGGCCAATGGCACTATTGAAGCATTCAACAAAATCCTCGAAAAGGGTCTGACGAAGATCTGCAGTGCCAAGTGGGATGATTGGGACGAGCAATTACCAGCTGCACTATGGGCCTACCGAACAACGATGAAGCGTTTAACCAATCAAACACCATTCTAGCTGGTGTATGGCCATGAAGTTGTGATTCTCGCCAAGTTCACCCTACCGAGTCTCCTAATTGCCACATCCCTAAAGTTCTCGGAAGAGGAATCACTACAAGAGCGCCTCCACGAATTGCAAGAACTGAATGAGGCCCGGTTCCTGGCCGAGTTTCACCAAAAGGTTCAGAAGGACAAACAGAAGGCGTGGCATGACTACCACATCAAGAGAAAAACGTTCCAGGTTGGAGGTAAGGTTCTCTTATACGATAGCAGGTTTCAAAAGTTTCCGGGAAAACTGTAGATGCATTGGTTGGGACCCTACTTCGTCGTCGAGATTAGGGATTCTGGAGCCATTCGGTTGGCTCAATTGGACGGTATTGTTTTACCTGGGTGGGTGAATGGCGCACACCTGAAGCCCTACCATGACTAATATTCTTTTGTTTTTCAGTAATAACTCTCACACCCAAGAGAAGCCGTAGAGTAGCGTAGTTGAATAACTCTCCCGCAACCGGGATGAGCATAGGTAGTGTTCATTGTCCATGCATAGGTCGTCAATAACCGCTATGTTGTAGGTACCGCACCTCAACCGATTGTGTTCGGGGAGGGGTGGGTCCAGTGTGTCATCCCCGTAGGATAAGAAAACGTGTCAAGTGTCAGTCCATATCATTTCAGTTAGTACTTGTGTCAGTCTGTAGGATCGCCTAGATTTGCAACATAAATTGCCATAATTAGAAGTAACCTTGCAGTAAAAATTTTGCCATAATTCGCAGTAACCTCAGTCGTCGCGTCCGCCCATTCCCCCATACCACCGTCAGTAGATGTCAGCACACACCATAGCAAGCGACTAATCGCATGATTATCGTCGTGGAGGTTGCTAGCAGGAATTAATTCGTTATGGGTTCTCATCAACCTCACTCATGCCGGGTAATTACATAACCTGCATGAAGAAAAGCACGAGAATGTCGGAGATATCCGAATTAGAATTATAAATTAGAGCAGAACCAAAGCAGCAGAAGTATCCAAAAGCACAGAGCCAAGAGAAGGGGCCGAGACCGATTCTGCGAGTGTATCAACATCGAGCGAAGATGACAAGAGCCAACCCAGCAGTAGTCGAACCAGAGCTCGACAGTTGGATTCATAAAACGGAGTCCCTCGTAGGGAAGTATGATAGTGTTGGCCTCATAGATGCAAACCTCACGGACTCTTTCGAGTTCCCAGTGCTTAAAAGCCAAGTGTATATGGAATTTTATACCTTCGAAGCAAGGCGTGCAGCAAACAGAATCTTGCCGGAGTTTCGAGGCCTCCATAAATCCTCCATTCTGAATTTAAGAAATTTTCCATTATTTGGGACAACAAGACCAGCCATGCAGTGTACCAAGTTCTTGCTCAGATGCATCTAGAACCGGTCATTGTGGTTGAACAAAGAAATTCCAACTCATGCCGAGGATATCCACCGGCTCATAGGGCTCTCACAGAACGGCCCGGATGTATCTTCTGCATGTCAGACCAATTCCAAAAGAGCGAAGAAGTCAGGGGATGTATACTATTATGAAAAATATGGCACACGACAGGGAGGAAAGGGAGCGAAGATGGAACTTATCAACAAGCACGAAATTAAGTTCGCATGCTACCTCATTGCCAATAAGACAATGAGGCACTACACGAAGGGAGAATGTACCCTGGATACTATTTCAATTGTAGAGCACTACGTCTAGGGGGCGAATTTGAACTAGTGCTCCTTCCTACTGAAGGAGTTGTTCGACGCATGAGAAGACAATTACAAGAGGGCCACAAGTTTTATTTATGGGTATTTGATAGTTGCATTTTCCATGTGGAAGTGGAATACTCCCCTCGTCAGGACACCGGCGGAAATAGTGGAGGGTCAGCCTCTGGCAATGAAGTTCGTCCCGTGGAAGGTGTCGGGTGATCCCAGCACCAAAGAGGTCAATGCAGAGGCATTTTGAAGTTGGGATGGTTTAATGATAGATGTGGTAGCAGGCCAGTAGAGGGTGCCCAGGAATCTGTTGGATGAGTACAGCGAGCAAGTATGGTTCGGGGTCAGCAATAGGCACACCTTCCTCTGACTTACTTGCGTGGCGGAGGAGACAGTTCACATGCAACTGCTAAAGTTCCAGCTCAAAGACACAGCCTTCCACAATGAAGTTTGTTCGTGGCCGGGGGTCGCAATGGAAATCCGAAGCGGGGTGCCCACATACAATTTTGAACAGATGCTACCGCAGCAACTGCCTGGCGAAACGGAAGCGGAGGCGGCACAACGGGTCTCCAATGTGTAGCTCGCCCCCCTCATTCGCCACCTAAACACTCAGGTATGCAGCTTCAATGAAGTGGCCCGGGTTGTCTCAAGCGGTGCCATTCCTTTCCCTGTTTTCTCTGAGTTCCATCTTTCTCAGTCCACCCCGCTTCTCCACATGACTTCCATCACCTCCCCCATCCCTAATGTTTTATTTACTTCACTAAGTCAGATGACTACCCCGATAGGGGAAAAGAGCAAGCCCACAAACCCCTTAGACGCTCCTCAGGCCAAGAGGGCCCGAACCATAGAGTCGAGTCCGGTGGTGGACCTCACTGAGGAGGATCCGCCCCGACCACCGAGTCTAGGGGTGCCTATATAGGAAGAACCATTCTTTGACACAGGGGCAATAAAAGGGATTCCACCTCCACCTCCAATTGACCCCTCCGACTTCATCAACATTCGTCTTTCACCACCACGTACCGTTCCACCTCCACCTCCCACTTCATCCACACCATCCAACTCATCTGCCTCCGTGTCAGACCCAGTAATTCGGGATTTAATCAATGGGGACCACGAGGCCGAGGTTGACTCGGGTATAGTAGTGGTACCACTGGTCAACCCCGCTGGGGACCCCCAGGTCACTTTTTCTACTATAGTCACACAGATGGTGCAAATCGTCGCAGACACGGCTGAGGCATAGCTTGAGCCTAGTCTATTTCCATAGGTCGTCCACACAGATCAGTAGGAGCATCCAGACCTGAATATGGCAGACTCGGCACCTCATCAAACCCCGCTGTCGTCCCCTCACGAGCACTCCACCCGATCAGTTGCCAGTGGGCAACCCCTACAGGAATGGCGGCCAGATCAAAGTACTTTGGGGGTCACCAACTTGGAGACGTGGGGTACGACTCAGTTGTACCACTTTATTCAAAGGGCAGCCCAGTAAGCGGAAAGGCTTCACTCTGAACTGCAACATAGGTGTGAAGAGCAACAGCAGCAGATCACTGCGCTTAATAAACAGCACGAGCAGCTCACAGCAGCACACGGGCAGCTCCAGGGCCAGATAAATGAAGTGGCCAAGGTTTTTACGGGACTATGGTCGGTCGTTGAGACTCACTACACTCGGACACCTGCAGATGTGCCAGAAATAGAAATATTACAGTGGACCATCCACCTCAAAGTAGCATTCACGGACCTCCACAAGGAAAACGCAGAGCTCCAAGCAGCATTAGTAGCACGACCAGCGCTGCCCGATCCAGAGGTAGTCTACACAGCACAAATTACAGAAAGACAGGGCCAGGTCACCCAGATGTAGGAAGCTCTCAATTTTGCAGTGCGCGATGCTTATGACCTCCTGAAAGGTCTCCAAGAATGCTCGACGGCCCTTACGGTAAAGACTCAACCCATTTCAGCGCAGTTGCAACAACTTTCGAAAGAGATTCAAGATGCCACGGACCCCTCACAGTTGGACCAGCTATACGCTCACGCGGATGCTATGGAGGTCTAGATCTAACATACAGAGGCCAGCTCAGCAATGGCCAAGCAAGAAATTCGAGAGCTTCGCCAGCCTCTCCAACTTAGTGCCAGGACAATGCAGCAGTTAGCCGCCGAAGCCGAAACCCAAATCAGCACGGTGTTCGAAACTGTACTGGTGCCCATCGGGGAGGCAGTTGTCACTAAGATCGCCATAGAGATAGATGCATTGTTACAGGGGTGGCAGCAAGCTGTGACAACCTTCAACGAGCTTAAGGCTTCAGCGTTCAGCAAGGTCCCGGAGTTGGGGCCCTTGTTTGGGCAGCAGACTGAAGGTGCACAGCAAGAACAGGGCACGGGGTCCAGTGGGGCAATGGAAGTGGAGACAGTGATCTGTGATTGACTCGGGACGAGTCAAGAAACTGTGGTCGGGGCCTGTTGGGGCCCTTGTTTTGAATTTGTAATAAAGAACATATTTTTGGGTTGTGGATCGACACATGGCAGCCGCAACCAAGCCGCGACTATGGTGAATAGCGGAGCTACCGAGGTTGCGGGGGAATAGGAGATAGCTGAAGAAGATGATGCATATAAGTGCAGACGAAGAGAAGATACAGTAGAGGACGGAGAGCGAAACTCATAGACAACAGAGAGAAGTCGAAAGCAGCTGAAGAAGAACGCAAGAGGAACTAGCAGTTGCAATGGCGGGTGAATAAATAGCCGTCACCCAGCTGAGAGAAGGCACACGAATGCAGAGGGATTGAAGAGGATTGAGCGGATGCTGCAGAAGAGATCTATCCCGAGCATGACATCTTTGTAGTTCCTAGGCTTCTATGATCTATCTGTCTGTCCTATGGGACGTCTGTAACAGAATTGTAAGCTCTTCCTGTGGAAGCGATGTAACTGTGGATCCAGTTGAAAGTTATCAATATATTTGCAGGTTGTTGTCTTATTATGTGAGTTACATGCATGCATGATGTATGTGATGTCTTAAAATTTTTATTTTCTTAGTATTTGCTCAATCTTCTGAATGTTCTTGCGTATATGATGAAATTTATGCATCCAATTCTATATTAATCTCGAATTGCAGATACATCCACCACTATCAATCTATTCCCCTTCTGCATGTGGTCGCGGCACGCCTTGGGTGAGACTATCTGCTCTCCGAAGTAGGTTGGAAACGCCGGCGTGGTTCTATACTACAGCAGATTCCCTTGTTTGCCCCAATCTATGAACCTGGGTCTTGCCTGCGAGACCTGTTTCTTCGCCAACAAAAATCTAAATTGCCAAGAATTATTGGTTTTAAGTTAATATTTTCTCCGTAGATATGCCAACAATGTTGGTTTTCATATCTATAATTATTATTATTTTTAAGAAAAAAAAAATTGCAATGTGGTTGGAAGATGAGGAAAAGGATCTCCTTTTTCAACCAACTTGAAATCATAATTATTTTGCAAATATTTAACAAATTCCTCTCTTATCAAGAGATCATGATATAGATTTTATCTATGGCCATTAACAAGGAAAGTAATATTTTCTTCATCAATAATATTGATTCTAACTGCTCCATTATCAAAGACAATATCTATCTCATAGGGACCAAGCCAGTGATTTTGAAATTTTCCTTGAAAATCCTTGAATTTAGAGTAAAAAAGAAGAGCCCAGTCACCTGGATTGAATTTCTTAACTTTGATGATTTTTTCATGCCATATCGATCTTTGTTGTTGGACTATGTTGGTTCTTTGGATAACATCTTGTTGGATCTCATCTAACTAGCTCAACTATGCTAACCCTTGTTTTTGAGATTCAGATAGATCAAGCCCCAATTTTGTTGTTGTTATGAAATTCTCCACCTCGAATTCAATTGGAAGCAGAACTTGTTTCCCTTATACGAGCTCATAAGGAGTGTGTCCAGTAGTATTCCTCCATGTGGTACGATATGCTCAAAGTGCCTCTGGAAACCCTTATGCCCAATCTCTTCTATGCAAGTGTACAATCTTGGTCAAGATTACTTCAAGTACCTTATTGGTAGATTCCCCTTACACATTTACCTGTGGATGAAATGGAGTATACTTCCAATGTTTGATCTTGTATTGCTCCATTATTTTTTGCACCAACTTGGATGTGAATTGAATACCTTGATCTATCACATTTTCCCTCGGGACACCAAAACCAGTAAAAATATCTTCAAAATAAATGTAACTACAACATTTTCAGTAGAAAAAGGAAGTGGTTTAACTTCTACCCATTTTGTAACATAATCAATACAAATAATTATATACCTTTTTCTACTTAGATGGAGGATTGATTAGACCAACAAATCTAGAGCCCATTTTTCAAAAGGCCCCACAAGTACCTGAGGTTGTAGAGGCATCTCATCCGTTGGAATGGGTTTTCCCATTCTTTGTAAACTATCATATCTTTTGGCATATTCCTTGACATCTTTAAAAAGAGAAGACCAATAATATTCCAAAAGAAAGATTTTATAAGCAATTCTTTTATCGACAAAGTGTCCTCCACATGGTTCATCATTGAAGTATTTCAATATCTATGGCACTTCATCCTGTCGGACACATCTTTAGATGATTAGGTCAGGTCAAGTCTGGTACAATTCTCTCTCTATCCATGAGTAAGGTGCACTAGATTTGATGACGTTCTGCTTTTCTTTGGCTGATAATTGTGGGTAAAACCTTCCTCTAGCCAAATATTTAGCAATATCTACAAACCAAGGAGTTTTAGTAGACACTGCAAAATCATATTCATCTTGAAAATTATCCTTCGCAAGAGTTTCATTATTATCATTTTGTATCCTATAAAGGAATTCAACAACGGTGTCTTCCTTTCTTGGCCTATCTAGAATATTAATATTGAATTCTTGTAATAATAATATTTATCTAGTAATCTTGACATTAGTAATTAGTTTATTCATTAAATATATGATATGAAAATGATATGTATGAATGAAAGTTTCATAAAGAGTGATATAATGTCTAAACTTATTAATGGCATGAACAACAACTAAAAACTTATTTTCTGTTACTGTGTAATTTAACTTTGCAGGATTCAAATTTTTACTTGTGTGATTAATAGCATAAGGAGTTATATATTTTTGTCCCAACACAACGCCTAAAGTTGTATATGAAGCATCAGTTGAAATATGAAAAATAAGAGACCAATTAGGTCCTCTTCATATTGGTGCTTCAATGATTCAAATGATTTCTGGTAGTCAAAATTCCAAACAAAAACACAAACTTTTGTACGAAATTTGAAAAGTGGAGAGGCTATTTTTGTGAAACTTTCTATGAATCTTTTGTAATATCCTGTAAAACCAAGAAAAATTCTAACTCTTTGACAAGTAGGAACTAAAATCTTAGAAATTACTTCTACCTTAGATGCATCCACCTTAATTCCATTGCCTGAAATATGGTGGCTTAAAACAATTCCCTCATTAAACATCATAAAGCATTTCACATGACTTAATGAAATATTTGCTTCCTTAAATCTAATGAGAAATTTTTCTAATTCTTCAAGGGCTTCTTCAAGAAAATGTCCATAGACATTGAAATCATCCATGTAAACTTCTACACAATCATGCATTAGATCAAAAAAGATACCTAAAACTGCTCTTTGAAATCTTGGAGGGGCATTACATAACCCAAAATAAAGTACCCTATAAGCATATGTACCCCGTGGACATGTAAAGGTTACTTTGTCTTGATCTTTTGGTGCCAATTGGAGTTGTTTATATCCACTACAACCACCAAAAAATGAAAAAAATTTCTTCCCTGACAAGGTATCTAGTACTTGATCAGTGGATGGTAGTGGAAAATGATATTTTAAAGTAGCCTTGTTCATATCTCTTTAATCAATATCATTCCCCATTTTCCATTCTTCATAGGAACAATCACTAAAGGTGAGACCCATTGACTATATGATATCAGATAAATGAAATTCACATCAAGCAGCTTTTGTAATTCCTCCTTAACAATTTCTCTTATATTGAGATTCATCCTTCTCTAAGCTTGTCTAACTGGTTTGACATTTTCCTAAATGCAAATGTGGTTCATACATGTATTAGGATCCATTCCCTTCATATTAGTATATTCCCATGCATATGCAGAAGAATGTTTTTGTAGCATCTTTATCAATTGCCCCTTTTGAAATTCTTCTAAGTTATTATTAGTGTTTAATGTTTTTCCTGGAAAAAATTCTACTAAAGAGTTTCCAAAATTTTCCATAGAATGTAAAGCTATTTTATGAGATGATAAATATTCAATATTACATTACTCTTTAAAAATTTGATATTTCTCACAATATGAAGAAGAATCATTATTATTCATCAAAATTATCAATTGATCCTCTTCATTTATTTCTGAAAGAGTAAATACTGGTTGAATGTCATCAAAGCCTTCATTATAATCATTTATCCAAACTTCACTTCTACTTCAGTTATTGTTTTTACAGGTGGGTACAAGGTGAATTTATTTGTAGAGATAACATAAGAGATGTGCATATCACCAGATCTACAACTTATGAATGCATCAATTGTAGCTAGCCAAGGTCTAAAAAGGATCAATGGATGGCCTCCTAGATTATTCTTGGGAGTTAAAATCATAAAATCAACACGATTCTCCCATGAATCTAAAGATATAGACACATCATCTAATATACCATTTGGTTCGATAACTGATCTATCTGCCAATTGTAGTAAGGTTGGGGTATATTAAAGATTGAGAAGCTTTAATTGATCCATAGTTTGCTTGCTCATAATATTAATGACTACTCCTAAATCAATCAAAGTGTTTGGAATTTCAATACCATTGATGTGGATTTTACAATAAAGCTTCTAGGATGTAGATATTTTTGAACTATTGGTTTCCCCATCATAATATCTACAATATTTCCTACCAATTGGATCTTTTCAACATCTCTTCTTTCTCTTCCTCATTTTTTAATGCACAACTGCTTTATTGTTTGTGAAAATATAGGTATTTCCTTTATAGCTTAAAGTAAAGGAATTTTGATGCAAATATTTTTCAATGCATCCAGGATATCATATCCACGTAAAACAATTTTCCTTTCTACTCCCTTGTCAATTTTGAGTCTTTCATGAAAAGGAGGATCTTGTAATGAAACAAATGGTTGTTCTACTAGAGGAATTGAAGGACTTGGTGCTATTTTGTTGTCATATAATTGTGTAGGAACATATTCTTTTGGAGGAGTCCTTCTTGATCAAAAGATTTATCTTTTTCATGAATCGTATCCTTCTTAAATTATTAAATGACAACTGATGATTTATTTTACAAAACCCTGCTAGACCTAAGTTGGACATCATTTATACCTAAGGGGGCTATCAAGCAGGCTTGAAAATTTTGACCCTCAACATTATAAATGGTTTGTTGAATATTTTTATTATTTGGATTTGGAAGTGGTTGAGTGGGTAGTTGATTGTATTTCTTAGGAAATGGAGTGGATGGTAATGGAAGCGGTTGATTTGATGGTTGTGGTTGGAATTGTGGTTGATTAGGTTGTGGAATTTCATGAATTGTATCCTTCTTAAATTATTAAATGACAACTGATGATTTCTTTTACAAAACCCTACTAGATATAAGTTGGACATCATTTATACCTAAGGGGGCTATCAAGCAGGCTTGAAAATTTTGACCCTCAACGTTATAAATGGTTTTTGAAGATTTTTATTATTTGGATTTGGAAGTGGTTGAGTGGGTAGTTGATTATATTTCTTAGGAAATGGAGTGGATGGTAATGGAAGCAATTGATCTGATGGTTGTGGTTGGAATTGTGTTTGATTAGGTTGAGGAGGGTAGTACTAAGGTTGATATGGGGAATATGGTTGTTGAAATTGAGGATATTGGGGATTTCTACTGTAATAATGTTGCCAACCTTGTGCCCAAGGTGGATTTTGAGGTTAAGGTGGCAAAGGTTTCCAAGGCATTGATGTATTCAAATTGCTTTGTTGTTGTGCATATGGTTGATATTGAGTTTTGAGACCTTGTGCCATGATTGTTTATTGAGACTACCATGGTATTTTAGCAATAAATCAAAGTGATTCAACTTGACTTGATCCAAATTCATCCTAAAATACAACCTTAAGCCCAGGTATTGAGGGACATTCTTTTGTATCGTGATTTTCTGCACATATGGCACAAATCTCTATACTATCAATAGGAAATTCTCTTAGAGCATGTTTTTTTTCTACACCTAGGGCATAAAATAGATAATGCAACATTCTCAACTTTTTTTTTGTTTTATATCTTTAGAGTATCTAGTTGTTCACTAATATTTCCAAGGATATATGTTTTGAAATTATCAAGAAAGTTGTCTAATTCTTCTCTACTTAATGTTCCAGATGTAGACTTGCTCGCTCTTGACATGAATGGATCTCTTGGGTTCTTACCATATCTAGCCCTACCTCTTGAAATATGTTTGAACAATTAACACATTTCATCGAATGACAATTTAGAGACATCTCCTTTGCCCATTAAATTGAGAAGTTCAATCCACTCATCCCTTATCTTTATTAGAAAAATATTTTTTAATGTCCCCTCATCTAAATTGTGCATTTTAACTCTTTTTATTTTGTCGAAAAACCTTTCCACTAGATCTTTAAGGCCCCACTTCCTGTTTTTCAAAACCACTTATCCCTCCGCGTCATTTTTCAAATCCTTCCGCCTCCATTCAAACTCCTGCCTAGTTCCACCTTCGGAACCTTTCCTTCTACGCCTTTTCTTCCTCTGCAAACCCTTCTGACCAATCCAAACCACAGAAAAATGCAATCATGCACCCTCCCCGCAGGTTTTTCAAATTAACAAATTGTTTTTATGTGCAATTTCAATGGCAGAATGCCCAAGGGGCACTCTGATGGTACAGAAAGGACCAAATCAACCTCTGGGTGACAATCCAGGAGGTTAATTCAAATCAATGTTGGCCAGAGGTCTTTCATCCACACAAACCATCGATGAAACATGATCATCGATGGCCAAGTAACCCTCCTACCGCGACAGAAAGCATCCCCTGCACACAGCAAACAAACATAGTCAAAGGACACAATGAAAAAATGAAGATAAAAATATTAAAGGGCTAATCACTGATCAAAAGCAAAAACAGAAGATTAGCTAGCTAAAGTAGAGATTAAAGGATAAACACAGACAACTGAAAGGTTAAATGATAAAGACAGAAGATCAGAAGGTTTAATGAAAGGGATTAATGAACAGGTAGAGATAAAGCAGATTAAAGAAAAATATAATATAAACAGACAGTCAGAGTGTAAAGACGGAGTTTAAAGGCCTAAATGCAAAGATTAAAAGATAAAAAAAACGGCAGATTAATCCAAAGCAGATTCAAATTAACTGCACCTACAGGCAGTTACTTCTTTCAAAGATATTTTTACCACCTAATGCTTTGTTTCCTTCAATAAAGCATTAAACAGTCATTGAACCTAGTCAGAGATATTTTCTATCTACCAAACAGTTATTGTAAAGTTATTAATAGGCCTTAAAGTCAAACATTTCACCTATATTCCCTCAGAAGTTAAGATAGGAGTTATTATTCAGAGAAATATCTTCAGATATTCCTGCCTTGAGCCTTGCATGGTCTTCAAGGTAGGAAATTCATTAATTCTGTAATAAATGACACCCAAACCCTAAAATCAGCTTCACCTCCTCATTTGCAGATAAATATTTCATTTAAGCTCATTATCTTGTTGGCATTTGATGACTCTTTGAAGTAATACATAGTCTTTTGGAGGTTGAAAATAAATTGATGTCTTGGAGCTTGTGAATGCCTTGATTTGTTTGTTGATGGAGGAGGCTTTCTTGCAGGATCCCTGAGCTTGGTTTATGGTGAAGTGCTTCTATTCTGTTATTGTTTTCTCCTGTTTCATTATGTTTCCATATTTCTATACTGCAGTGGAACAAAATATATAGACTAAGAAATGTTTTCAAAGGCACCTTAGCTCTGTTTTTTCTTCACTGTCTTTATGTTTTCCTCTGCTAGGATATTTTAGAGAATTCTTAGTTGCTCTCTAGACCCCCTAAGCTCATTTATTTCACAAATGGTTTAATACAATAGGTATCAAACATCATTTATGGATAGCCCTGCTTATTTGATGTCACTAAAACATTGTTTTTGAATTCTCTCTCTAACGTACCATTTGTTAGGTTTGCCAAAGAGGTTTTGTTTCAATCATACCCTTTGCACTTTCTTAAATAGCTATTTTGGAGATATTCATAGCTATAATCAAATATGTTTATGTGTTCCCTCTTCTTTGATTACAGTTATATGTGTGTCTTGAATGTTTTCTGTCCCTGAAAGTGAAATCACTAGAAGTTAAATGAGTTTCTCGCCTTCTATATTTCATTGGAATGTTTGTCTTGAATAATTATCTGCTTAATTTGAATCAAAGAATTTATGGTTTCCCCTATCTACTGATTGCCTCTTTATGCTTATGATATTTAATTCCCTTCTTGTTAAAAGTACATGATAAAGAATTTTTAATTTCCCTTTGTCCTACTTTTATTCTCACAATTGATGTCCATCTCATTGACCTTAAAAACCTTGAAAATCCATTGACCAAGTTAGATTTTCCCTCTGATGCTCCCTGATCTATTAATGAACCTTTCATGACTTTTGTAGCCTCCATTTCCCAATGACTTGGATATTTCCTCATTCCATCTATTCTGCTTGACCATCTTGCCCAACCAAAACAAACAAAAAACCCTATACTTAATAACTAGCCTAAAATTAACCATCTAAAGCAAACAAGTTCACATCCTTTGCATATAAATAGAGAGAGCCCTCTCCGAGTCCAAGAAGGCTAGGTCCTAGGACTCTAAACACTTGTCTGATGTTGCCCTGTGCATTTGGTCTACCAATATGTTAAATCACAGGACCCCAAAAAAATCCAAGAAGGGTAATGGAGGAAATGGAGACAGTGGAAAGTCGCCATCATCACCCTCATATTCATCTTCATCTTCGTCAACCTCTACATCATCTTCAGTACATCATTCTCACAAATTCAAGAACATGGGTAAAAGTCCTTTTCTTAAACTTGATGTTAAGTTTGAATTGCCAAAGTTTGATGGTGAATTTAATGTAGAAAACTGAGATAATTGGAATAGGGAATTAGAGGTCTATTTGAGAATTCAAAATTTTCATGATGGTGAAACCAAAATCCAGCTAGCTTCATTGAGAATGGAACGTGCAGCTCTTGTTTGGTGGAAAGCCAAGACAAAGGAGGAGATCAAAAAATATGGTAAGATTACCTTATCATGATCTGATTTCATTTCTGCAATAAAACAATAGTTTTATCCATTAGCTCACATGCAGAAAGCCATAATGGACTGGAAAAATTTTAAACAGTTGAAAGGACAAAATGTTCAATTTTGTACCCAAGAATTTATAAAAAGAGCTCTTTTACTAGGAATTGATTTGCAGAGGCAAGACACTTTACTCAAGTATATAGGAGGTTTACATACTTACCTAAAACATACCATTCTCATGTTTAACCCTACAAGCTTATATGAGGTTTGTGTTCAAGCCACACATTTAGAAACAAGGGGAAAACAAAATTTAGATGGGAATGAGGAAAGTGAGTTTAAAGGCAAATGGAAAAAAAAGATAAACGCAAACTCTAGAAAAAAAGGGAAATTTTTTCTGCAAACATTGTTCTAAACAAGCCATGATGAGGACAATTGTTGGAAACTTCATCCAGAGTTGAAACCAGAAAATTTTAAAGCCAAAGATAAAGCCAAGGAGAAAGGTAAGACAGTTGCAATAGCTGAACAAGACCTAGGGTTAGAATTAGGAGATGAAACAAAAATCATAGCTATGGCACTAAAGAACTTGAAGGGGAAAGAGAATGAAACTAAACCCAGTTCTAGTATTTCTAACTGTCACATAGAAGCTCCAAGTGAAGAGAAGAGAATTGAAGTGTTTCATGTGAGGGTCATTTCCAAACATACCAAGGTTGAAACACTATTTGACAGTGGGTCACAAGCGAACCTTATTTCTGAAGACTTAGTCAAGAAAATAAATCTTGAAACCATTCCACATCCGAAACCATATCCTCTTGGTTGGATTTGTAAGGATGCAAATTTACAGGTTTCAAAGAAGTGCATGTTGCGCTTTGCAATAACAGCACATTTTATTGACACGGTTGAATTAGATGTTGTTCCGCTTGATATTACAAGTGTGGTGTTTGGAAGTCCTTACTTGTATGACAGGAAAGCTATCTTCCATCGCCATGAGAACAAGTACCATTTATTCAAGAATGGCAAGGAGTACATTGTGAGAGGACATCGCAAAAAACTAGACTCTTCTTTAGTGAATGCAGGGCAGATGAAGGGGCTCATCAATGCAAGTCAAAACTTGAAATTGATGATGATTAAGCAAAGAGAAGTTTTACATAATCCTCTTCATGTAAATAATGAGTTGTTTTAGTATGAAAGTAGGTTGTCTTTGAAAGAAGATGACAAGAAGTTGTAGCAATCGTCTTTGGTGTCGATCGGTGCGGAAAACAAAGTGTCAGTGCAAGAAGGTGCAAGTTCCAAGAGAGGGCAAAGCATCTAAGCAAAGAAGGCACAAAGTTCAGAAATGATCATTGTTGGTTTCAGAAAGGCATGGTACTATGGCGAGAAAACTTGGTCAGGAATCGACACAAGTACAAGGCTAATTCAGCAAAAAATCCCCATAAGGACAGGATGCAAGGTGAAAGTAATTTTTAGTTTCCTTTGATTATAAATCAATGTAGAAACAATATTTTTACTGCAAATTTAAGTTTTTGTTCTGCAAGTTTCGAAAATTTGCAGCATGACAATGTCAAAGTCAGCAACAGTTGGTCAATGGAATCAAGGAAAAAAATTGTCGTTTCATGACAAGCTCCAATTAATGAAATTAGGGAAATTTCAGTGGATTAAGATTGGAAGAGTGGAGACTCAGTCTCCTCATCTTCGAGTTCAATAATCCAGAGATCTTTTGGGGTCCAAAAGCTTCCTAGTGGGGAGGTGTGATCAGGAGATCAAGTTCAAGTTCAAAAATACTCAAAAATTAAAGTGCTCAAAAATGTTTGCAACCTGAGCAACCAGAAAGGTCTCTTCACTGCAATTCTAGTGCCATGAACGGTTCGCAAAACAAAGGTTGTATGCAAAAGTTATGAAGGTTTGAAAAGCCCAGTAAACTCCAAAAAAATGAGTTTGATCAAGTTTGACTTTATAATTTGGAAAATTAAAATATATATATATATATATATATATATATATATGTTAAAATTTGATTTTTCATATGTTTTTATTGTCCAATCATTGGGCACCACGTGGCCTGCCCGAACGCTGCAACGTGGCCCTAGGCTGGAGGTGGATGGCATGGAAAAAATTTTGTGGGTCTACGAGATTCAAATCTGAGACCTGAGCTCCGTGTGCACAGAGGCCCGACCAACCCACCTACATTACAGTTCTTAACTCTTGTGGTTTTCCGAACATATTTGTTGTTTAAATTTGCAACAGGCATAAAAGGGGTCAGGGCTAGCCCCAACGATTCGCAACCAGCGCTCAAAACCATGGCCTTAAAGGCCTTAATCGCGGTGGTAAATGGTTAAGAAAACCGCAACATGTGCCAACACGTTTCAAACATTAAATACAGAGTTGGGGCGAATGGTTGAACACGTGGTTTTGCAGGCGGCTTGGGCGGAGGTCCATGTGACCCCGCCACTCCAGCATTTAACTCGGCCATTAACAGTTTTGCCAGATTTGGAGCATGTTCCACCATTTTCGGGGAATCCACCAGTTTGGCGCAGTTAACTGGAGTTCCTCTAGTTTTGGAGGAAGTTTTCAAGGGATATTGGGAAAATTCCTTTTTTTGGGCATAACTTCTTGGATTTTCGACCAATTTTGATGCATAGATAGTCAATTTTTGGTATTCTCGACATTTTGAACACATTGGGATAGGTTTTAGAGGCATCAGAGATCATCTTGTGTAGGTTTATCTTCGGGAAAGGTGAAGGAGCCACCAGGGCCACTAGGGTGTTTTCAGTGTATTGAGCATCCTTTCACTGTTTTCTGTAAATGAATAGTCATTCCTAACTAATTCAAGCATTTTGAAGCTGGTTTTATAGATATCACAACCATTTAAGGCTTTTATTCACATGTACTTACCATTTTTTAGCAATAATATATGAGGGACATGCCATTGGGAGCTGGACCAGCAGATGTAGCCCAGGAGGGGTGAACTGCTTCATCAAATTTGCTAAGTATTGTTACATGTGATGTTTAATACTCTGTTATTTACTGTTGTACAATATTTTATAAGCAATTTACATACTTTAACTTCATACAAAAATATGTTTAACTAAGTTAAAACCATTTGTTTCACCTGCAAACTTCAGAGAACCTTATGCACACATTTTGATTACTGTTTGGATACTTAGCACAGCAAAACTAATACATTCCATTCATATCAGTATCCTATAAGGCGACAAAGATCATTATTTTTTTAGAAAATGTGAAGAAAGTTGGCTTTGGAACAAAATATTGGGACACCTCAGCTTTTCTCAACTATACAAATCAAGCAAGATGGGAGTAGTTTGTGACTTGCTATACATTTCTCCACATGAAAGTAGCATTTGTAAATCATGTCAATTTGGTAAGAAATTCAGAGTTCAGTTTAAATCTAGATAAAGCACTTCAGTTAAACCCCTTGAACTTGTTGACACTGATCTATGTGGACCTATGAGAAAGAATTCTCCTCATGGTGAACAATACTTCATGCTATTGATTGATGAATTTACAAGAATGTGTTGGGATGGTTTACAAAATTTTAAATATGAGGCATTTGAAAAGTTTAAAATATTCAAGGCTATGGTGAAAAATGAATTAGAACTAAAAATCAAATGTCTTAGATATGATAGAGAAGGAGAGTTTATATTAAATGAAATTTTTTTTATTTTTGAGAGCTACATGGCATCAAAAGACATTTTTTCATAGCTCAAACTCCTCAAAAAAATGGAGTAGCAGAAATAATGAATAGAACGGTTCAAAAAATGGTGTGTGACAAGTTTTATGAGTTAGTAACACCTCACACCTTCTAGGGAGAAGCAGTAAAGAAAGTCGTGGATAAACTTAACAAACCCCATGTTTGATTAAATGATAATAAAACTCCATATGAACTCTGGTATGGTCAGCCTGCAACTGTCAAAAAAATTATAATCTTTGGAAGAAAATGTTTCATAAATAAAAATGATGATAAGCTTGGAAAGTTTGAATCTAAAGTTGATGAAGGAATCCTTCTTGGATACTCTTCCAGAATAAAAGGATATAAATTTTATAATAAAAGGCTCCAAAAGATTGTTGAAAGTATAGATGTTGAGATTGATGAAGCCTCCAGAGTTACCAAAAAGGAAGCACAATCAGATGACGAACCACTCCCTACTAAAATCCAATAAGTTACAGGAGATTAAGAAAGAAAAGCATCAGAAGAAGGAAATGAAAATTCATGTATGTCAGAAAAGACTCCATCAAGGTATGTTCAGAAAAATCATCTTGAATCTCAAATTATAGGTGATAAGGAAGCATGAATAGAAACTAGAAGAAATTTTTTTGGATCATCTAGTCACTTAGCCTTACTATCCACAATTGAACCTCAAAATGTGAATCAAGCAAGAAAAGATGAATGTTGGGTTAAGGAAATGAATGAAGAACTTGAACAAATAGAAAAGAACCATACATGGGAACTTGTATCAAGGCCTCATAAAAAATGTAATTGGGACAAATTGTGTCTTTAAGAACAAACTAAATGAAAATGGAGAAGTAATTCAAAACAAAGCACGACTTGGATGCAAATATTATGCTAAACAGGAAGGGATAGACTTTGAAGAAACATTTGTGCCTATAGCTAGACTTGAAGCCATAAGAGTGTTTCTTGCATTTTCCAGCTTTCATAACTTTAAGGTGTATCAAATGGATTTTAAATATGCATTTTTAAATGGGGACCTAGAAGAAGAAGTTTATATTGAAAAACGTGAAGGATTCATACTTGGAAATGATAAAAAAACTTGTTTTCAAACTTAAGAAGGCATTATATGGGTTAAAATAGGCTCCTTGTGCACGATATTATCATCTTGACAAGTATCTTCAGCAACAAGGATTCAAGAAAGGATCTACAGATAGCCATTTATATATCAAATATGACAAAGAAACAAATTTGGTAGTAGTGGTTTATGTTGATGACATCATATTTGGAAGTAATGTTGAATCTATGAGTCAAGGATTTTCTTCAACTATGCAGTAGGAGTTTGAAATGTCTTTACTTGGTGATCTAACATACTTTCTTGGTATTCAAGTTCATCAAACTAAAGATGGTATTTTTGTTTCTCAAACCAAGTATCTCAAGTAGATTATGAAGAAATATAGACTGGAAGATTGCAAGCTTGACAATGCGCACCAATGGTAACATGATGCAATCTCAGTGAAAATGATGACACTTCTACAGTTAATCAACTTGAATATAGATTTATGATTGGCAACTTGATTTATCTTACCAGTACAAGACTAGAAATTATGTATGTTGTTGGCATAATTAGACGATTCCAAGAAAATCCTAAGGAAAATCAGCTCAACGGAGTTAAGAGGGTATTCAAGTATCTACAAGGCCCTCGAGATTTTGGTCTATGGTATCCCAAAAACATAGATTTTTCACTTCATGCTTACACAGATGCAAACTGGGAAGGTAATGTTGATGACTGCAAAAGTACTAGTGGAGGAGCATTCTATTTTGGACCTCGCTTAGTTTCTTAGTTCAGTAAGAAACAAAATTATATTTCTTTATCAACTGTTAAAGAAGAATATGTTTTTGCTGCATCTTGTTGTACTCAACTTCTACGGGTGATCCAAACATTGCAGGACATTCAAGTCACTTGTCTTCATCATGTACCTATTCTCTTTGACAACACTAGTGCCATAAGTATCTCTAAAAATCCTTTCATGCGCTCAAAAACTAAGCACATCCCAATCAAATATCATTTTCTTAGAGCGAAAGTTCTTGAACAAAAATTCAAGTTGTGTTGAGATTGCAACAAGATGATGAACTTAGTGGAAAGAAGTCGCCTTCACTAAGTGGGCCCGCAGGCTATTTTTGGTGCAAAGTCTATTTTTAGACTATGTCTATTTTTAGACATATGGATCATATTCTATGAGTTGCAAGATGCTATTTGTGGATGGTTGGTCAAGTTGGAAAAATAGATGGACTTCTATTTTTAGACATATTAGTGGAATCTATTTTTAGATTGCCAGTCTAAAAATAGATATGTCGAATATTATTAGCTCTTAATAATATTTGGACTATAAACATTATCTTATTCTCTTGGAGCACTTCAGTTAAGTGCACAGATGTGGCACAGGGGCTGACAGAAAGAATTACGTTATTCCTAAGGGTTAAGTGGAGCTATTGCATGGATACTTCAGTTAGAACTCATGTGAGAGAGTTTTGTGGAGTTGATTGAGGAAGTTAATGGAGTTATGTTCAGTTTAACTAATCTAAACATAGTTGAGCTAGTTGTATCTAGTCTAACTGATTGATACACTAGTGAGAGTGGTGTGAATTAATTGTTAATTAATTCACTAATTATAAACTCATTAATCAACTAAAAAATACATCAATTAACTTTAGTGCATGGACAGTTTTAGTGGAGACCAGTGGAGAGATAGTTGAAAGAGCAGTGTGACTATCAGTTGTGACTATACTGTTGCATGATTTGCAACAACCAGTGATTGGAGAAGCCAATGAGGATTGCGCAATACAAGCCAGGTGGTTCGAAGTTATTTATGAGCCATTCTTCAGCATTGATTATGCAATAGAGGCAGGTTATCAGGTGGCAGAGATTGGAGCATGTGTTTTGCTAGATCTAGCTTGATTAGTGTGTAGAAATTGGAGATTGTACTAAGAGCTTGTGAGGAGTTTTGTATAATGATTGTTACATGATCTCTATGACATATAATATACAGATAGTTGGGGGTTTTCAGCTTTAAGCTTTCCCATGAAATATTGTGTTCATATGTGTGATTGTTTATGGTTTTAATGTGCGCATGCGATTGTTTTTATTTCCGCAATTAATGATCAATTGTAGAAGAGATTTTGTATTGTACATGAAGTTAAAATAGTGTGTGATCAGGAGAATCTCAGTGGATAACATATCAGTTATTCAAATTTCTACAAGTTGGAATATATTCCTTCAAAGGAACAAGTTGTAGATTTATTGACCAAGCCTCTTCAACGTGAGTATTTGAATATCTCAGACAGAAGTTAGGAATGATTCTTGCCTCTTCACTATGCTAATTGTTCCAACGTAACAAGAACAAACATGTCATGTTCAAGGGAAGTTGTAGCTATAAAAATCAACAATTTATATTTTGTATGTGGTTCTTGTGAAAAACAATCACGTGTATATGTGGTTTTTGATCTAGACAGTCATGTATGCTTCTTGTTAATGAAAAAGAAGTGGCACAGATTTAGGGGGTCTTCTCATATGCTACCATCAGTTCATGATTGGCATTTTGGTTCTGGCATTGATTTGTCACAGTTTTTTTATAATCCCCATATGTTGCTTAGAATAATAGTGGTTCATGAGTTGTTGAAAAATGTTATTCTTGCTAGTTGAAATGGTTCTTTGGTGCATTTTTTGATTGATGATATTGATATAATATCAAAATTGATGGTAAGGACTTGACACAGGTTTAGGGGGAGAATATTCCATACTTCTAATGGTTTATTGTTGGCATCATGATTTCTTGAAATTTCTTTGTTGCATTATGATGACTATGATTGTTAGTGATCTTGTTATACAGTTATTCTTGTTGTCATGACTCATTACCAAACATATATGTGTTGTTGTCACTATATCAATGATGCTTGGGTTGATTGATAAGGAGAGATTGATGCTACATTTTCTTATTTGCTTATTGATTCTTGATAATGAGGAAATTCATGTTGTTGTCATTATGCCAATTATGTTGCTTTTATCATATGATTATGTTGCAAATTCCTATATGGTGCATGGCGGTTGTTGATTCCTATCATGTCCTTGCTACTTCATTGTTGAGATTCACGTTTATTGGTGTAAAGGTCATGAAAAAACCCATGTTGTAATCATTGTAAAATTCATTCATGTATTGTTTATTGGGATCAAGTCATGCCATATATGTAACCCCATTGTTTTGAGAGATTGATGTAAAATTGGGTCCAATATGTGAACCCAATATGTTGAGTGATTGATGTAATCATGGGAGCATAGATTCATTGGTGATAGGAATGGTCGTATATTTTAGTTCTTGCACTTTTTTTGCATATATCTATAATATTATTCATATTCTCATGGGGAGAATGGTCAGTGTGCAAATTTCATGATTCATATCAGCAGCTCACTATTCATCTCTACACGAGAAGTACTTCCTCTAGCCTAATTCAACCCTTTTCCCTTAATGTTAAAGGTGGGAAGAAGACATTGTTTGTAGATGTGTTTTCGATTTTTGCAGATGGTTTCCAAAGACCAAAATGGTTGCCATCAAGTCCAAAGGGAGAGATTGTTGGAATTATGGCTAATGTGTTTTCCTTGATGGAAACTTGCTTGAAAAATATGTCCTTGATTTCAACTTGTTGATAATATAAGAATTGTGGAACTAATGTAGATATCAGAAATATCGGTAAAGATGTTACAGAGGATATGGAAAGAGAAATGTGAATTTAGGTACATATTGATGATAAATGTGAAGTTTGAAAAGCATACGTGGTTCTTGTGAAAAAAAAGTCACGTAAATAATCTGAACCATGGAAGTATAGATACCAGGGGTCACTACCATTGTAATTCCCCATAGTATTGTGCTTGCAATGTTTATTTGATCTTTTCAACAAATACTAACAACATTACCAAGGGATTTACCTAAGGTATTGGGTAAGGAAAAATCTATATAAGGAGATGGATATCAAGGTATTAGGTGTGCAAGTGAATAGTCATTCATGTGTGATCTGATCTGGAACAGGTGTGCACTAGGGAGCAAGGAGATGACTCAGATATGGAAGATCTGAAAGTGCATTAAGTACTAATGATTATACTTGAATGATTTTTTATGTTTGAATATCTAATGATGTAAGATCTGTTTGAATGTGTTTGAAGCGATCTGTGATTTAACGGTAAACTTTGTAGAAATTATTGTGTCATTCGCAGCGAAAATATGATTCAGTAGTTTAAGATATATACATTGGTTTTCTTCAGTATGTTTGTGTACATACGCCGATCTGGTTAGTAAATCCATGTATAAATTCTTTGATATTTTATTCAGTATGTTGGTATATATATGCGGGTGTTATGCATGGTAATCATGTACACATGCAGATCTATTTTATGGAGGTCGCATATATGTACTAGGTTTGAACTGGTACTTGGTGATGACAAGTGATGATGTATGTTAAATTTTCTATTGTCTGTCAATGATGTCTTAAAAAGCATGATTTGTATCTGGAAGTGTTGATTGGGTTTATTTGGTTGTGGCTTGGTATTTTGATTAGTGATGATGTTGTAGACTTGTGATTGGGTATTTAGTGACTGGTATATTTGTGATTGGATGTTTAAGTGATTTAGAATGTGTACTCATTGATTCAATCGTTTAGTGATTCAATGGCTCTGTATTCAGTATTCAGTGACTTGAGATCTTTACACAAGTGTTAAGTAGAGGAAGTGCATATATATAGGTGGGTTTACTTCAGAACAGTCGTGTATATATACTGAAGTCAATTTGATCAGGGTTTGCAATGACTGCACATTCTACTGTGATGACTGTCTAATATCTCACAATGTGATTACTCAGTGAATGGTTGTGTATCAATTTGAATGGCTGATTGATATTGATTTGATCATTTATTGATTGATTGGTAACCTTGGGTTGGTTCAATATTCAATGGCTTGAAGTTTCAGTGATTTAGATGGTTTACATTGCTTTAGTGACTGTATTTCATATTTTGTGATTCAATATTTCAGTTTGGAGTTTTGGTTTAGGATTATTGTTGATGTGGGTCCAGTGTGTGTAGAAATTATACAAAATGCATGTATATCTTGGATTCACCCGATCTAACAATATGCTAAAGTTAAATACTAAATCTATTCTACAAATCTTTGTGGAATTAAAAACACAATCGCCAATTACATAAGCGTGAAGAAATATCAATCATACACAACACAGATAATTTCTCGAGGAAAACTTACAACTAAAAACCCCACTATCCTCTATTGTATATTATATCATGGATCATGAAACAATTACATACAAAAATCTTCTCACAAGAGCCCTCAGTACATCACCTAATTGTCTCAAACTGTCATACAAAAATTGGAAAATTCCTTAGCCAATTTATTGTCTCGAGACAACCTGCCTTCACTACGCAATCCATGTTGAATGCAATCCTTGAATTTATGCAATCATTTCTGCCTTGACTGCGCAAGTATCATGGGCACATCCAATGTGTGTTTGCTTGCATGTGTGCAAAAGGATAATTTCACAACGGATAGTTATCTTCCCTTTCACCTAAAACTCAACTGGGTCTCCATTGGATCTGACATGCATGAAATTAATAATAGTAAATATTCAGTTGCATGTGATATCACTACATGTGAATTAATTAGTAATTAATTCACTTGATCTCTTACTAGTGTATCTTCAATTACAGCTAGCAAAACTGAGTTTAACTCACTTAACTGAGTTAAACTATTTACAACTTGCACCAAATCATGTAGCACTGCACTTCCAACTCTGTTACAACTAGAATCACTCAGTTACAACTAGAGTCACTTTGCATGTCCCACCAACCAACCTCTTAACTTGAAATTCACTTAGCCAACTGATTTTCCACTTCAGTTAACTATTTTCAAGTTCTCATTGAGAATAGATTATAGTTTAATGTCCATCTAAATTAAGGGATGATAAAAATAGACATGCACCTAAAAATATCTCGTGGGCCCCACCCTAGTGTAGGTGCTTAATTTTCACAAGGATCATGGGTGCCAAAATAATTTCTTGTTGAATCTCAACACTCCCTCTCAACAAGAAATGGATTATCCTTTACCCTCATCATGTCTCTGTGGTATTTGAATTTGCTCCTGGTGAGCGCCTTCGTCGGAATATCTGCATCCTGATCTTCTGTGGGAATGTACTGAAGCAACATAATTCTCTTTTGCACGCAATCTCTAAGATGATGGTACCAGATATCTATATTATTGGACCTATCATGAAAGACATGATTAATCGAGAGTTTAATGCAACTCTGATTATTGTAGGATCCATCTGAGAATCAAACAAACCAACCAAGATCTTTCTCATCCAGATAGCCTCACATGCATTTTGACTTGCTGCCATGTATTCCTCTTCCACTGAACTGAGTGCCATGGATCTTTGCTTCCTGTGGTACCAAGATACAGTTGTATATCCAATGCTAAAGATCCCCCCAATGTGTTTTTTCTGTCCAATGGACTTCCAGCCCAATTTGCATCCGTGAAGCCATGCAACTTCACTCCATCCGTCTATATGTACCATAGACCATACTCTGATGTGCACCTTATGTATCTCAGGACATGCTTCCCTGGCTTCCAAAAGAGTTTGGTAGGCTTAACCATAGCTTGACTCAGCTAGTTAACTGCATAAAAAATGTCTAGTCTCATTTTCACTAGATACATTAGCGAACCCACTAATTGTCGAGAGATAGTAGCATCCACTACCTCTCCAGAAGTAGCATCTTCTTTCCTCTAGTTTCTTGGAAGAGGAGTATCCATCGGTTTGCATCTCTCCTTGTTAAACTTACCTAGTATTTCCTTTGCATACTTTCCTTGAGACAAAAATTTCACCATCCCGCTGCCATATTTCCAATCGAAGGAAATAATGAAGAACGCCCATATCCTTCATTTCCGTTGCTCATCACCAGTCAATATTAAATCATCAACATAAAGAATAATGATTAAAATCTTACCCTCCACCACAATTTGGTACAGGTTTGTGTTTGCTTCACTTTTGGTGAAGCCCAGTCTGGTGAAATAGTTGTCTATCCAAGTGTACCAAGCATTGGGTGCTTACTTCAACGCATACAGCGCTCTTTTGAGTTAGCGCACATGCGACTCACTGTTGAAGATATCGAAACCTTCACGGGTGCAAAGGTCTCATCATAATCTATCCCCTCGATCTATGAGAAGCCCCGAGCCACAAATTTGGCCTTGTATTTCTCCACATTCCCATCAGCAGCTTGCTTTACCTTGTAGATCTATCTTGAACCTACCATTGATTTGTCAACCAGTCTTGGGACAATTTCCCATGCACTATTTTTGACAATTGAGTCATACTCCTCCACCATTGCATCAACCCAAGTAGGTTGTTGCACTACTTCCTGAAAGAAAGATGGTTCAGACACAATACATTTTCTCATGAGAGCCATGTATCCAATAAATCGTTCAGGAGACTGTCTCTTTTTGCGCCGTGAGTAGGGGCTCCTACATTCTGTGTAGCATCAAGTCTCAGCCTATCAGCTTCCGTGGTGTGCCTTCTACCATTTTTGATGGATGACTCTACATGAGTGGCTTCCTCCACTCCATGAACCCTCATGTGGTTGATCTACATCTTGAGATTCATATTTGGGAACCAGTAGTTACTCCTCTGCATGCAAGTCCAGATCCCTCTCAAGCGACAACCGCATGGCTTTCCCCTAATCAAATTTTATATCTCGTCCCACAACAATCATTCTGTTGTCTGGAAAATACACACAATAATTATGGGGTGTTTCTATGTACCCCATAAAAATCCCAACTTCAACAGTCAACTCCAGCTTCTTCCTGGCGTCCTTGGTCACATGCACATAAACATATGAGCCAAAAATCTTAAAGTGTGAAACATCTGGTTTCTTACCAGTGAAAGCTTCTTCAGGTGTACTCGTGCCAAGTACTCTGTGAGGACAACGGTTCTTCACATAAATTGCAGTGTTGCATGCTTCTGCCCACAAATGCATTGGTAGGCCTTGATCATGCAACATCGCTCGTGCTACACCCACGATCGTTATGTTCTTCCTCTCCGCGACCCCATTCTGTTGTGGGTTATGAGGCGCTATGAGTTCTCTTCGAATTCCTTCTTTGTTGCAGAATTTCTTGAATTTGTTAGAGATGTATTCTCCACCATTATCGCTCCTAAGAGCCTTCACTTGCGTCCCCGACTCTTTCTCCACCAATGCCTTAAGCTCATAGAACTTATAGAATGTTTGATCTTTCTTCTACATGAAGAAGATCCAGCGTTTACGAGAAAATTCATCAACAAAGATTACACAGTACTTATGTTTTTTCTATTGAAGCAACTAAGAATGGCCCACACACGTCTGTGTGAACTCTCTCAAGGCACGGTTCTCCTTCTCATGCAAGGTGGACTTTACATAATTCCCCATGGTGCACCCCTTGCACTGATCTAACTAAGCAAGTGTTCCCATTGGAAGTCCAATATATATTTTCTGCATGACTTTCAAGGCTCCATGATGAATATGGCCTAATCGCTTGTGCCATAATTCACCCTCATCCCGGCTCACCACTTTTTTTTCCTTGTCCATCATGCCAGCGCAGCCATCTACCTCTAGCTTGTAGAGATTCTTAACTCAAATCCCTATCCTCTTGGCTTGACCCATTTTTTTATGTCGCAGGAAATATTTTTCATCACTAAAAACAACGTCATAGCCTCTATCCTCCAACATTGCGACTGAGACCAAATTTTTCTTCAGACCTAAAACATGCATTACATATTTTATTGAAATGGTTTACCTGAATCCCTCCGAAAGATAATGGTACCGATCTCAGTACCACTATACCGTCTGTCGTCGCCCATCTCAATATGCATCTGGAGATCTTTCTCCTCTGAGTCACTGAAAATTTCCTTATCTCCCGTCATGTGAAAGGAAGCACCACTATCCAAATACCACACTGATCCCAATGCACTTGAAACCATGCATGAAATCAAAGAGAAGTCAAGCTCAAATTGCGAGGCAAGGGCCTCACCAGCTACAGATCCAGCAACCTTCTTGTTCTTCTTCTTTTGTGGACAGTTAGTAGCAAAATTCCCATGTTCATGACAGTGAAAACACTTCACCTTGGACATGTCTTGCTTCTTGCCTTTAGACTCGGATTTAGAATGGAATTTCTTCCCCTTCCCCCTCTTCACCTTGGTAGCCAAAGCACAATCCTCTTCATCATCATGCTTTGATGAAGAGCTATCTCTGGTGTTCCACCTGAACTCCTCCTGCAGCAGATCTGACCACAATCGTTCCCAATCCAGCAATTTTTCCCATCTGTTGACAGAGTCTTCATAATTGTCCCAACTCTTAGGGAGTCCTAGGAGAGCCAAACTCACCAAATCATAATCAGCGACTATTATTCCCACACTCCCCATTTCATCCCGACATTGGAAAAACTTTGTGAGATACTTTGGAATGGTGTCGCCTTTTTTCATCTTGATCTTCTTGAGTTTATCTTTGAGCGCCAATTTTCTATGGTCACTGCTGCTTTGGAATAGATCCGTCAAATCCTTCCACATAGCATATGGTGTGGCTTTCCCATGGAGGCTTAAGACAATGTGGTCTCGTACTCTTTCCAACAAGATCCTCCTTGCCATTTCCACTTTCTTTTTCCATGCATCAAGATTGGCAGCATCTGGCTTAGGAACATATTTTTCAATGAATTCCTTTAAGCCATTGTCTTCAAGTACCGCCTCCATCATGTCCTTCCAAGAAATGTAGTTCGAGTTGCCCTTGAGTGAATACTCAAACCTCAAGCCATTGAAATCCATTTCGATCTTAAATCAGCGATAGCACCAAGAAAGTCTTTATGAAAATTCGAATTCTATCCAGTCACAAACTCAGCGCCTGCTTCACTTCTGCAATTTCTTGTGCTCTGATACCAAGTAGAAACTATACAATATCAACGTATATCTTGGATTCACCCGATCTAACAATATGCTACATTTAAATACTAAACCACTTCTACAAATCTTGTGGAATTAAAAACACAATCGGCAATTACACAAGCATGAAGAAAGATCAATCATACACAACACAGATAATTTCCTGGGGAAAGCTTATAGCTAAAAACCCCACTATCTTCTGTTGTACATTATATCATGGATCATGAAACAATTACATACAAAACTCTTATCATAAGAGCCCTCAATACATCAGTTAATTGTCTCACACTATCATACAAAAATTGGCAAATCCCTTAGCCAATTCACTGTCTCTAAACAGCCTGCCTTCACTGCGCAATCCGTGTTGAATGAAATCCTTGAATTGATGCAATCCTGCCTGCCTTGACTGCGCAAGTATCATGAGCACATCCACTGTCTATGTGCAAGCGGATAATGTCACAACTGATAGTTATCTTCCCTTTCACCTAAAACTCAACTGGGTCTCAACTGGATCTGACATGCATGCAGTGAATAATAGTAAATATTCAATTGCATGTGAGATCACTACATGTGAATTAATTAATAATTAATTCACTTGATCTCTCACTAGTGTATCTTTAGTTACAACTAGCACAAGTGAGTTTAATTCACTTAGCTAAGTTAAACTATTTACAACTTGCACCAACTCAGGCACCACTGCACTTCCAACTCTGTTACAATGACCTAGGAACACTTATTTCCCTCATTTTTGTATCACAGAAATAAAATCTTAAATAATCTCACTTAACCGCTTCTTTCTTAAGGTCCAATAGACCATATAGGTCTTAGTGGAAGTTAACCATCATCATCATTATCATCATATAAAAAGTCCATGAAATGTACATCAATTAATTTTATTAATCTATATTTTATCTTTGTAAAAGAACCATTCACACTTTATTATTTTTGTAATAAAATAAATTAATTTAAGGATTAATTTAATCTCGGCATTTTATTAATTTTTTACTAATACCATTTTCAATGTTATTTATATAAATTTATTATACTAAATATATTTTTTTTAAAGTAAAATAGATTAAGCAAAAAGTTTTTCAGGATAAATCACATAATGATTTAGGGTCCACATGTTTAGAACTCCACTCCTAATGAGGTTCATAATCAAGACAAAAATGAACCTCGATGGGGTTCAAAACTAGTCAACCGTAAATCATTGATGTAATTTATCCGGAATTTTTTGCTTAAATTAATTATATTTAACTATATTAATACAGCTTTTATATGTATTAAAAAAAAAAGAGAGATCAACTAACTAAATGAAAAATAAATTATAATTCATTTTAAATTTTATTACACATCGTGTATTATGAAAGGATCTTTCTATGTAAATAAAGAGATCTTATATATTAATTTGATGTTTATAATCATAAATTTTTTTATTTTTTTAAATAAATTAATAAAATTATAATTTATTATTTTTATAGATGAATGTCTTTCGGATTAATGACATCATTAGGATTGAACCACAATAGTTGGTTCAAAATGTCACCAAATCCTAATGATGTGATTAATCTGAAAGACAATCATCTACATTATGGATCACAAAAGCTTTAGATCTAACATTATTACTTTTATAATAAAATAAATAAATTATTTTCTCCTTTATGTCACATAAATTTATAATATTTTTATTATAAAAATATAGAGTTTACACTTTTACAATAAAATAATATAAACGAATGCTATGTGTGCTTCAGTTCAATGCTTCATCAAGATTTCCCTTTCATTTCACAACTATATTTGAAATGGAGAATCAGTGGCCTACTTTATAGTAATGTAAGCGAAGCCAATGCAGAGAGTCGAGAAATCAGTGGAAACGAAAAAAATGAGGCAAATACTCTTCTTTCGCTTATCGCTTTTGTCAACATCCCACCCAACTCTAGTGCCTGGAACATCGATTCGATTCGAAGGGGATGAATAAGTAAAGGCGACTATCCTCTATACATATAAAATATAAGCGAATATTCTATAAAAAAATATATATAATTTTCTATTAAAAATTGTAATTTTTTATATGTATGTAAAAAATAGGTGAATAATGAAATTGACAAAACAAGATTCAAAAAAATGTCGAAAAAAACAATCCATTTGAGAAATTTCACTTCCTAAAATATTTAGAGAAAAACTTCATATGAAAATGAAGAGTCGATAATAATTATCTTTTTTAGCTAACCATAAAACGTCGTTCGATGGAATTTATAATTAAGTCCACTATAGGATAATATGAAGTAGACCACGCATGTGAGTTAGAACTACTTGCTAAGTCAATAATTAGGAATGTTAAAGTAACTTGCACTTAGTCAACCATATTGACCAAACTTTCGAAAATTAACTAGGTGAGAGAGGCAACAATAATGCAAAGTTCAAAAATTGTATGGTTGTGTTACAACTTTTATGAGGTAGGATTAGAGGTTTTCCATTTTTAGGTTCATTAAGAAGGTTCGCCAAGCAGGTATTTACAAATTCGATCAAATATGCAACCTTGAGCATCAATGAGTGTCGACTTCTACATTCCTTCCATTTGGGTAGCTGAATATGAGTTTGCCATGTTTATGTGGATTCGGATTAGTGTCAGAGTCTCTCCTCTGAGGGACATCTCCATTGCATTTTGTTACTTTCCCCCAGCCTCTTCACTATTTTCCATCCATAATGGCTCATATGGGGATCCCTTTATAGACTTGTACATCGGCATCACCCAGTACTCCGTTGTTTGGGAAGTCATCCTCCTAGGTGACTATAATGTTCATACTAGAGATCTCCAAATCCCCCTCCATGATCGATGGGAGGATGTGTTTCATACCCAAGGGATAGATCCAGATTCAGTGGGGCTTCATCGGATGTCAGATGATATTTTTGGGCCCACTACAGTTTATGGTAAGTATCTATTGTAGTTGAGGGAATCACAAGAGTTGTTGATTTTAAATGGTCTCCCCCGTTTCCAAAACTCTCGCTTTTTCACATATCTTCCATATGATGGGGGTGCAAGTGTAGTTGATTATGTCCTCTCTAGCCAAAAATTGCTCCCTTTTATTCGCCATCTCTCGTTCTCCCCCATCCCCCTTGCTGATCATGCACTTTTTTCCTTCTCTCTCCGCTTTGACACTCCCCTTCCACCCCATCCTTCCCCTCAGGGCCCACCCTGAACCACCTTTCGATTTGATGAAGGTGATCCTGAAATTTCCTCTCTACCCTACACAAGATGCTCCCATCAAAGACCCAATTCTCCTTGTGTTGAGCCCTAAAATTGGCTTCTCTGTTGCAAACCTTCACTTGATTTCATCATTTCTTTATCACTTCATAAGCCTAAGAATCAATGGATAATGATTAACATTACTTAAAGGTTACATACAAATGATTAACATGTTGTATTTTCGTGATTTTTGTTGTCTTAATAATTTTGAACAGTTTAGCCATAGAATACAGGCATTTTGTAGCCATTCAAGCGTTCCGCAGTTGTTTTTGTGTTTAAGTATGATGCAGGTGTCAATTGGAGAGAAGACACACATGGGTAGTTCCCAAATCTTCCCTACATGATTCCTTCCTATCCACAAGGACTGAATCGACAACTGGAGGTGTCTGATCCAATGGTCAAAGTGAGAGTCAAGGAGACTGTCTTCTACAGGAATTAGGACTCCTAATTTGCTTTGTAGCAAATCACGAGTCTCAAAAGAGTCTCAATTCAATTTTGATTAGAAGAATACACCTATACCTATTTTTGCTCAAATATTAGTTATGAATTTGTATATAAATTAAGCTCTGTAGAACCAAGAAGGGATGGTTAATAACTCATTCAGAATCACAGTGATACTCTGTTTTTCAAGCACTATTTTAATAAAAGGAGATTAGCTTTGATGATGTTCTGATTACAATTTTAAGGAGCTAAAGGATTGCACCGAATTGATAGCAGAGGGCCCATACTATTCGAGGAGGTTTCATGCATTTTCTAGATAAGTTCATTCTAGTTTATGTTTAGCATTTCTCTGTATTTTCTTTACTGCTTTCATAAATTGCAATTGTTGTATCCAACTGAGTAAAGTCTGTTAATGAATGGATAGTGACTCATAGGTGCAATAGTTGCTTAGGTTTCATTTCTTGTCTTTCATGGATAAAAAGTTATTGTGCTCGACCAAGTAAAGACCATCTAAATCTTAAATTAAAATGGTTAGTGACTTATAGATACAGTAATTGTTTAGGAGATCCTCATACACTACACTTAATCCTTTTCAAAAGCTCTTCCAATAAATCTCAATTATCTGAATTGGATTTAGTTGTAAGGTCTAAGTTATTAATTGTTTCAGTATTTCATTTCGTGTTATAGGAGATCCTCATACACTACACTTAATCTTTTTCAAAAGCTCTTCCAATAAATCTCAATTATATGAATTGGATCTAGTTGTAAGGTCTGAGTTATTAATTATTTTAGTATTTCATTTCATGTTATAGGAGATCCTCATTACACTACACTTAATCTTTTTCACAAGCTCTTCCAATAAATCTCAATTAAATGAATTGGATTTAGTTGCAATGTTTGAGTTATTAGTTGCTTTCATTTCTTGAATTCTCAATTGAGTTGCAATATCCATGGATTAGGATTTCTAGTTTTCACCATTTCTTCATTAGAAAACTTGTGAATAAAACTATGCTTTAATTCAGTTGATAAACATTTTCTTTCCTTCCTTTTTAAATAGATTAATTTCATCTTTTTCATAGAATGCTAAGAATCAAAATATAAAAACTCTGAAAAACATCAACAAAACCTCAAAACAATGAAGTAGGAAAAAGGGATACTTAGGCACATATAGTGCATTACACTTCATCAATTTACTAGCCCTGGTCGATAATTTATGTTGACAATTTAGGACACTAAATTGACTAAACATTTTGGCGCCGTTGCCGGGGAAGTGTAACTAGGTAGCCTTATTTCTTGCATCCCAAAAACAATGACATGCGTAGAGAAAGAGACTCTAGGGGTAGATTTATAAGAGGCAGAAGCTTAATTCCCACAACACCACTCACTCCACCAAGACCAAGAAGTAGCACACCTCCAACTCAAACCCACATTCCATACTATACTGGTCATAGGCTTCCATAAGTTTCAAGATCAGATATCCAATCGGGAAAATCCCCCACTTCATCTACTGAAGCAATTTTAGAAGAAGAAGAGGATCCAAGGACTCCTGCAGGAGGAATAACCTTTTTCACTTCCACAGGAGAATACATTCCTGCAGAAGAATTAAAAATCCCTAGTGAAGAGGAAGAAGAGGAATCTTTCTTCAATATACCCTTGATAGAAGAACCAGAAGAACAATTAGTTCTCCATACTGAACCTTATATTAGTTCAGAGGAATCTATCATGGCAAGAAGAGGAGAAGAAGCAGAAGGGGAAGGAGAAATATTTAATGGAGAAAACTTGCTATTTGGAGGAGGTAGAGGTAGAGGAGGAGACAGAGGAAGAGAAAGAGAAAATGCAGAAGGAGGTAGAGGTAGAGGAAATGCAGAAGGAGATAGAGGTAGAAAGGGAATTGAAAGCTCCTTTAGATTCCCTATAATAGATGAAGAAACAAATGCTACCATGAAAAATATCTCACCCTCTGTTCTTCCAAATTTTCATGGACTAAAAAGTGAAGATCCTGAAACATTCTTATTTGAATTTGAAGTTTTATGCGGAACTTATGACTATCTTCAGGATGCTCAAAAACTTAAACTGTTCCCTTCAACATTGAAAGGAGCAGCATTAAAATGGTTTATGAACCTAATCACTAGGTCTATTGGGACGTGGAATGATATGAGGAAAGCATTTCTAGAAAGATATCTGGATTACTGTATATTAGTCAACCATAAGGAAGAAGTGTTCAAAATGATGCAAAAAGAGGATGAAAATCTGGAATATTTACTTGAGAGATTTAATTATAACATTAAAAGGGAAAAAAGGGAAAATTTAGATCAAGACACCTTGAAAGCTCTTTTGTTGAAAACAATTAGGGATGAATGGATAGATATCCTGAACATGATGGGGAAAGGAGATATATCTCAACTTTCATTACTTGATATAGCAAAACTATGTATTAATCTCTCAAGAGGAAAATCTAAAATTTTGAAAAGACCAAGAGACCCTGCTCTTGCAAGAGCAAACAAATCTGCAACTGGAATAGTAAGTAGGGCAGAAATAGGGAATATGCTTGATGAATTCAAAACTGATATTCTAGGGAGTCTTGGTGAACAAATAGATACCCTTAAGCTGCAAAACAAGCAGAAAGCCGAAACTGATTCCTTAGCAATATTTTGTCCCAAATGTAGAAAGAAACATGCCTTAAGAGAGTGTCCTCTTGATGCAAAAGTAATAGAAACTTGTGCAATTTGTTTAGAAAAACATGAGACCAAGAATTTTCCTTCAATCCCTGGCCTTAAAGTTGTCTTTCAAGAAGAAAAAACCACAAATTCCACAGAATATCTTAATTTTGTCTCTAGTAGACCTTGGCAGGGACCTCAAACACAAGGGTTTAATAATCAGATGTATAATCAACCCCCACCAAATTGGAATTCTTGGCAGCAACCTTGGCCCCAATTTCAAAATCAATCTCAATCCTGGGTTCAAGGAGCACAAAATCCTTATGGTAGGTTCTCTCAGTATTATCAATATCCACCATCTTATCCATCTTATCCATCATATCCAAATCTTCCTCCTCAACAAAATCCTCAGCAGAATCCACAACCTGAAAATCATAATCAAAATTCACCACTTCCATTACCATTTCCTCATAAATCAAACCAATTACCTACCCAGCCAATACCAAACCCCAATAATAAAAATCCTCAGAATACATATATGATAGAAGGACAACAATTCCGAACTTATTTGATTACTCCTTTAGACCTTAATGATGTCCAACTTAGGTCTGGAAGAATTCTTGAAAAAGAGAAGCCTTCTATAATTATACAAGAACAAAATAATTCTGAGGAAGATTCTTTATGGGTGAATAAAAATTTTGAAGAAAGCACGTCTCTCCAAAACCAAAATATAGAAAAAGAAAAACAAAAAGAACCAATGATTTCAACTCCTATGTTAGAACAACCATCAACATCTACTACTACACCTCCTTTTCCTAAAAGATTACAAATTGATAAAGGTGTAGAGAAACAAATTATGATGCTTAACTATGATTTCCTAGATGAACTAAGAAATATTTGTATTAATATTCCATTATTACAAGCCATCAAGGAAATCCCAATCCTATCAAAAACAATAAAGGAGTTGAGTATGAAAAAACCAAGAAGAAAAATCAAAGAGATAAAAAGAATACAACTAGTAGGAAAAATAGCAGATATAATGATGGGAAAGATTGCTATTCCAAAATATCTAAATCCTGGAAGTCCAGTTATCAAAACACATATCAATGGAATTGAGATACCAAACACATTAATTGATCTAGGAGCAGCAATAAAACTAAAGCTTCGTAATCATCTTTATACACCCACATTGCTACAGTTAGCAGATAGATCTGTAATCAAACCAGATGGGGTATTAGAAGATATTTCAGTATCCTTAGATTCTTGGGAGTATCCTGTGGATTTCATGATCCTAACTCCTAAAAATGATATAGGAGGACATCCTATTATACTATGAAGACCTTGGTTAGCTACAGTGTATGCCTTCATTAGCTGTAGATCTGGTGATATGTACATCTCTGATGGTAGTTCAACCAAGAAATTCACTCTGTATCCTCCAGCAAGAACAATCATAGAAATAGATGATAATCAATGGATTGATGATGAAGAAGATATACAACCTCTCTTCGCTATTTCAAAATCAGTGAAGATAATCAGATTCTAAATGTCCTAGAAAATCATGAATCTTCTTCAGAATACAAACATGAACAATTTCAAGAAGAATCAAGCATTGAATTTCTATCATCAAGACAAATGTCTCTTTACTCCATGGAAGAATTTTGCAGTTCTACAATTGAAATATTTCCAGCAAAAACCTTAAACATAAATAAAAACCTGGAAAAAGCTCAACAAGAGAAGCTAGTCAAAATATTACAGAGACATTCCTCTACATATGCATGGAAATACACTGATATGAAAGGGATTAACCCTAAGACTTGCACTCATCATATCTACATAGAGGAAAATTTTAAACCAATCAGACAACCCCAGAGAAAGATGAATCCAAACCTTAGGGAGATTGTTAAAGAAGAGTTGAAAAATTGTTAAATGTCAACTTTATTTATCCCATTTCAGACAGTCAGTGGGTTTCTTCTTTGGTGATTGTACCCAAGAAAAATGGTAAATGGAGGGTATGCATTGACTACCGAGAATTAAACAAAGCTACTCTTAAAGATCATTTTCCTTTACCTTTTATAGATCAAATATTAGATACATTAGTAGGCAAAAAGTACTTTTCATTTTTGGATGGTTTCAGTGGTTATAATCAAATTCAGGTTGCACTTGAAGATCAAGACAAAACCACATTTACCTGTCCTTAGGGAACTTATGCCTACCGAGTATTACCTTTTGGATTGTGCAATGCACCTACAACATTCCAAAGGGCAGTATTGGGAATATTTTCAAATCTAATACATGATTGTGTAGAAGTATACATGGATGATTTCACAGTCTATGGTAATACATTTGAAGAAGCCTCAGAAAACTTGGAAAAGGTTCTAAAAAGGTGTAAAGAAGCAAACCTTTCATTAAGTGATGAAAAATGTTTCATGATGTTCACTGAAGGGATTGTCCTGAGACATCATATCTCAGGAGATGGGATTAGAGTTGATGAGTCAAAAGTTGAAGTCATGTCTAGACTATTAGTTCCAAGTCGTCAAAAAGATGTTAGGAGTTTTCTAGGATTTACAGGATACTATAGGAGATATATAGAAAACTTCACCAAGAAAGCATCCCCACTTTTCAAACTACTCACTAAGGACTGTGAATTCAAATGGAATTCTAACTGCCAGTTAGCATTTGAAACCCCGAAAACAAAAATATCTGAAGCACCTATTTTAAGGGGACCTAACTGGAAATTACCTTTTCATATCTCAACAGATGCCTCAGATACAACCCTAGGAGTTGTGTTGGGACAAAAAGACCTGATTCTGTATGCCATCTACTAAACAAGTAAAAATTTGACTCCTTCAGAGTTGAATTATACTGTAACTGAAAAAGAATTCTTAGCTGTTGTTCATGCTATAAATAAATTTAGACATTATATAATAGGTTATGAAACCTTTGTTCACACAGATCACTCTGCAATTAAGTATTTAATGAATAAATCAATGACTAATGGCAAAGTCATAAGATGGTTATTGCTTTTACAAGAATTCAACATCACCATTCTAGATAGGCCTGGAAAACAAAATATAGTGGCTGATTTCCTATCTAGACTCCAAAACATTAAAGACAATACTCCAGTTGAAGATAAATTCCCTGATGAATATCTCTTTGCAATAACTACTCAAATTCCCTGGTTTGGAGATATTGCCAATTATTTGGTTTCAGGAAAATTTCCTTCAATTATGAATGCAAGAGACAAAAGAAAAATCATTTATGAAAGTGCAAAATTTTCATGGATTGCTAATGAATTATACAGGACAGGTCCAAATCTTATTATCAGAAGGTGTGTTCAAGAAGATGAGATGCCTGAGATTCTTAAGGCATGTCATGATGAACCTTGTGGTGGACATTTTGCTAACAAGAGGACAGCTTACAAAATCCTTCATCTAGGATATTATTGGCCATCCATCTTTAAGGATGCTAAAGAATATGTCAAAAGGTGTGACAGTTTCCAAAGGGTAGGGAAACCTTCTCCTTCAAGTGAAATTCCATTGCAATCTCAGGTACATATTGAAATTTTTGAGAAATGGGCTTTGGATTTTGTAGGACCTATTAATCCTCCATCAAAACAAAAGAAGCATATCCTAGTTTGCACTGTTTATGTCACTAAATGGGTAGAAGCCAAGGAATTACCTTCTGCTAATGAAGCATCTGTAGTTAATTTTCTTTTTGAGGATATTTTTACTCGTTTTGGTGTCCCAAGATAAATTATCACAGATCAAGGAGCTCAATTTACATCAAATTTGGTGGAGCAAATGGTAGAAAAGTAAAAAATCAGGCATAGGAAATCTATTCCCTGCCATCCACAAGAAAATGGCCAAGTGGAATCTACCAATAAGGTGATTGAAGGGATTCTTACAAAGACTGTTCATTTACATAGAAGAGATTGGGCAAAAAGGCTTCCTAAAGCCTTATGGGCCTACAGAACTACATGGAGAAATACAACAGGGCACACTCCTTATGAACTTGTTTATGGAAAACAAGTTTTGTTTCCCATAGAGTTTCAGATCCAAACTTTCAAGATGGCAATCCAACTAGGACTTGATTTGACTGAAGCACAGAAGCACAGGCTGGAGCAAATTAATGAATTGGATGAGATCAGACAAGATGCAATCCAAAGAGCAAGCATAGTCCAACAACAAAGGGCTAGATGGCATGATAAATATATCAAAGAAAACAAATTTAAAGAAGGTGACTGGGCACTCTTGTTTGACTCAAAATTCAAGGATTTTCAAGGTAAATTTCAAACCCATTGGCTTGAGCCATATGAAATTGAGAAAATCTTTGAAAATGGAGCAATAAAGATCAGAACAATAGATGAAGGAAAGGTATCATTTCTTGTAAATGGACACAGGCTAAAATTGTATCATAAACCACTTTCAAGAGAAGAATTTGTCAGAAAACTCCAAGAGAACATTGATATGAAGTTAGTGAAGAAGAATCCTTCTTCTTCACTAATTTAGTTTGTATTTTTCTTCAACAACTTAAAAAATAAAAAATATATAAAAATAAATAAAATAAAATAAGTATAAATATGAAAACCAATCAGTGATTGACATGTTTATGCAAAAAGTACAGGGTGAAAATTAGAATTTTTCTGACACCCTATACTTTCAATTTTTTCTTTTGCTACAACTAAGTATTTATAAAATCACAAGTTGCAGGTTCATTTTTCACTCCATACTTCACTTCATTCATATTTCATTCAATTCCATACTTACATTTCATTTCATTTCATGCTTTCATTACATTCCATTCCACATTCATGTTCCATCTCATTCCACATTCACGTTCCATCTCATTTCATTCCATATCCATATTTCATAAGCTTCTGATAGGCACATTCTGCAACTGTCTGTTCTGTAGCCAATTCTGTTCTGCAACCAATTCGACTCTACAGCCTACTTCAATAAAACAAAGGATGATAATCAAAGAAGACTATGGAGCTTAGAAGATCAACATTCCACAAATGAAGGACAAACACAACAAGCAGAAAATCAAAAAGGTTTGAGGTAAATTGTGCAAGGTTATTTTGATAGCAAAATATAAAAACATGAAAAAGATACAATATGCTCAATAATATGTCTCCTAAGTAAATCTATCATTCGAATTGATCTTACTTCATCATAAAACACCTCGACCATATCCCTTACCCTACGCTCCATAACGGTTCATCATTAATTAAATGACTAACGGTCAGAATCTTAGATGTGACCTATTAGGTCACGTCTTTAAAATATCGTATCATTTAGTTATGATTCCGAAGATCATTATATATCTCTTCGCAACTATTTCATTCTATATCAAACCCTCAACATTTTTCATCATTTTCCCATTCACCACCTCATTCACTCACTTCTATTACGTTCTGCAGTCAGTTTATCTGCATAAACAGAGAGACATTTTAAGGGCGAGACATCCTTCAACAACTACTCTTTCTTCAGACACAGGATCAGAAACAGAGCATTAGACCCTACAGCTCAGGAAAGAAAGTGATCTGTACTGAGAAGAAATGGGATTAATTGTGAGAACATAACCAATTGGGGTCAAATACTTAGAAGGATACCCACAAGTTAAAGAGATATTACAGCAATTTGGGTGGTTGAGTTTTGTAGAAAAATTCAATGGGTTCCATAAAGAAATTACAAAATCATTTGATGGATCAGAAGTGGAAATTGGAGACATTAAGTTTACCATAACAGAGTCATTTGTAGCTGAAGCCACGGAATTGCCAAGACAAGGAGAATGCTAGTTCAAGAATAAGGAGTTTCATAATGAGTCTTGGAAACAAATGCTAAAGAACCCAGGTATGGACATTACAGTGTTTAGAAAAGGAATTCCAAGCACAACTTTAAAAAGTAAATGGAGAAACATGTTATTAATTTTGTAAAAATTTATAACATGTGAAGGTATATTTGGTACAATGTATGTTTATTATATCAGGTTGTTGATGAATTTCTTAAATGATGGAGAAATAAATCTACCCTTCTTCTTGCTTAATAGCCTGAAAAGAATGGCTTCCAATGTTCAGAAAAGAGTCCAATTTCTAGAAACTACTCTACACCACCATGGTTTAGTTAAAATTCTGATTGAATACCATTTGAAGAAAATAGGAGATAACTGGGAAGAGTTTCTATTAAGAAATCATTTTCAAGAGTTAGAGGAGACATCATATAAAGAATAAACTGTTAGGAGAAGCAAGAGAAGAAAAACAGATAAGGCTGTTGAAAATAAACATGATACATCATCACAAGAAGAGAGTGAAGAATTGATTTTTGAAAAGTTGACAAAAATTAGGAAACAGGTTAGGGTCAAGAGAAAAGAGAAGATAACAAGAAAATATACTGATGAAGGAAATGAAAATCCACCAAAGTTAAGGAGAAGTTCTAGACTCAAAGGAATAATGAAAAAGACATTGGTCAAGAACATAGGAATTATAAATATTGAAGATGAAGAAACTCTAGTTCAAACACCAGTTGATAGATCTCCTTTACATCAGTTTGAAGAAGACCCTCATAGAAGAACTCTTGATATAGACCCAGTTCAACAGAGAATCTATGATTATGTGGAATATTTGGAAAGAAAGGCCTCAGAAAATCAAGGAAGATCCCTCATTCCACAAGAACCTCCAATAGAAACCTTAAGAAAAGATAACTATGAATTGGAGATACTGAACAGACATATCAAAAATGAGAATGAAATCTTGAGAGAAAAAAATAAATTGAAGAATTCTATGAATGATACTCTCACTCTGCAATTGGGTACACTGCATAAAGAAAACAGGAAGCTAAAGAAGAGAAATAAGAAACTGAGCAGGGCCCTCATAAATCTCAAGTTCAAATTATTCATGAGAAAACCCAGAGTGACACTGACCACCAAAAGAAGCAGAAATATAAGGTTGGATGTTCTAGTAGAGGTTTCAGAGCACATGGAATAAATTTTCGATGGAATTTCATGAGGACATGCAAGATTTTTGCAGTGGGGGTATGTTGAGCCCTAAAATTGTCTTCTCTGTTGCAAACCTTCACTTCACTTCATCATTTCTTTATCACTTCATAAGCCTAAGAATCAATGGAGAATGATTAAGATTGCTTAAAGGTTACATACAAATAATTAACATGTTGTATTTTCATGATTTTTGTTGTCTTAATAATTTTGAATAGTTTAGCCACAGAATACAGACATTCTGTAGCCAGTCAAGCGTTCCACAGTTGTTTTTATGTTTAAGTATGATGCAGGTGTCAATTGGAGAAAAAGCACACATGGGTAGTTCCCAAATCTTCCCTACATGATTCCTTCCTATCCACGAGGACTGAATCAACAACTGGAGATGTCTGATCCAATGGTCAAAGCGAGAGTCAAAGAGACTGTCTTCTACAGGAATTAGGACTCTTGATTTGCTTTGCAACAAATCACGAGTCTCAAAAGAGTCTCAATTCAATTTTGATTAGAAGAATACACCTGTACCTATTTTTGCTCAAACATTAGTTATGAATTTACATATAAATTAAGTTTTGTAGAACCGAGAAGGGACGGTTAATAACTCATTCAGAATCACAGTAATACTATGTTTTTCAAGCACTGTTTTAATAAAAGGAGATTATCCTTGATGTTGTTCTGATTACACTTTTAAGGAGCTAAAGGATTGCACCGAATTGATAGCAAATGGCCCCTGCCATTCAAGGAGGTTTCGTGCATTTTCTAGATAAGTTCATTCTAGTTTCTGTTTAGCATTTCTCTATATTTTCTTTACTGCTTTCATAAATTTCAATTGTTGTATCCAACTGAGTAAATTATGTTAATGAATGGATAGTGACTCATAGGTGCAGTAGTTGCTTAGGTTTCATTTCTTGTCTTTCATGGATAAACAGTTACTGTGCTCGACCAAGTAAAGACCATCTAAATCTTAAATTGAAATGGTTAGTGACTTATAGATACAGTAATTGTCTAGGAGATCCTCATACACTACACTTAATCCTTTTCAAAAGCTCTTCCAATAAATATCAATTATATGAATTGGATTTAGTTGTGAGGTCTGAGTTATTAATTGTTTCAGTATTTCATTTCATGTTATAGGATATCCTCATACACTACACTTAATATTTTTCAAAATATCTTCCAATAAATCTCAATTATATGAATTGGATTTAGTTGTAAGGTCTGAGTTATTAATTGTTTCAGTATTTCATTTCATGTTATAGGAGATCCTCATTACACTACACATAATATTTTTCACAAGCTCTTCCAATAAATCTCAATTAAATGAATTTGGATTCAGTTGCAATGTTTGAGTTATTAATTGCTTTCATTTCTTGAATTCTTAATTGAGTTGCAATATCCATGGATTAGGATTTCTAGTTTTCACCATTTCTTCATTAGAAAACTTGTGAATAAAACTCTGCTTTAATTCATTTGATAAACATTTTCTCTCCTTCCTTTTTAAATAGATTAATTTCATATTTTTCATAGAATGCTAAGAATCAAAATATAAAAACTCCCAAAAACATCAGCAAAACCTCAAAACAATGAAGTAGGAAAAAGGGATACTTAGGCACATATAGTGCATTACACTTCATCAGTTTACTAGCCCTGGTCGATAATTTATGTTGACAAGTTAGGACACTAAATTGACTAAACACCTTGCTTGATTATGCTTCCACTAAATACACTTGTCTTGCATCTGCCATTTGGGAAGCAACACTCAAATCCTTCACCCACTCCACTCATTCCACTTCCATCTCCCCAAAATTTGGATCTTGCACCATGAAAAAATGGTACGATGAGGAATGCAAGACTCTACATCAAGAACTTCGATATGCTTTAACCCACTCTCACCCCTTCTACCCCAACCTCAAATATTCTTGTCATCGTCTCCTCCGTCGTAAGAAATGACTCTTTGTCTCTGATAGAAGACAGAAAAAAATTTTGCTTTCTGATCAGAAATTGAATTGGGGGAGAAATTTTGCTAAAACATGCAAGTTCTTAGAATTGCTCGAAACTAGAACGACCACGAATTTCTCGTCTCCCTGAATCGGGCGCACTTTGTTTCATCAAAAACCGACTTCGTATGAGAAAGTTAGAGCATGTTGTCCGCTTTGCCAAACACGTGAATTTTCCAAAAAAAAAAAAAAAATCAAACAGGGTCAAAGGGGTCAATTTTGGGTCAAAATTATTTTTTCTCCGACCTATGGTGTGCTAACACTTGTAAACTTGTGGTTGGCCCGAATTTTTGGGCTACATGGCAAAGTTTGGTTGGTTTTTGAACGAACCAATGGGATGATGACATGTGGTGCAGCCAGGGGCTACCACGTGCCCCCTCCCAAAGATTGAAATGACATTGTATGGTCGAATAAAATTATATATGGTGTATGGGTGGAGGTCGGGCTCGACCCCGCAACCTCGCCCACACAAATGCAACAACATCCCACCTTCGCTACCACATGGTTCTTAGTATACCATGCAACACATAGACATTTGTATTCAATCAAAGATTGTGGTGGGGGAAAAGAGGGTCAGCCCCTAGTCCACAGGACCACGCGCCCATGACTACAGGCGAAGCTCCATTCTAAGTGGAGGTTTAAGTGCTAAAACACTGATTATTAACCTTAAGCATGTTTTGTTAGCGCTAATCCAAATATAAATGTGGATTAACTTAAGCACTACATTAGCGCATTAAGTGCGCTTAATTAACACACTAACCTTCACTTAACATTTAATTGGTGGAACTACCAGTTTTAATTGTAGTTAGCTAGTTTAGTGGAGTAATCAGTGGGAAAATTTGAAAGAGGCATAACTTTTTCCCAGTGATTCAGAATTCGACTCAGTTAGAACCCAAATAGGGGTATTGGGGGTGTCCCAGAGCCATTGGAGCAGGTTTGAGAGCCATCAGAGCTCAAGAAATTACTGTATTCAAATTTTTTTTATCAATTAATCAAAGAGGGCCAAGCCATTCAACCTGGTCCAAGGAGACGTAGCCCAAGAGGGGTGAACTCCTTCATCACTACTGTGTAGTGTTCTTGTTGTGTATTATATTCTCTGAAATTTACTTCTTGTTTATGTGTTTTTAAAGCTAATTTACTCCCTGAATTGCTCATAAAAGACACACAAATTTGACACATAAACCCTCTCATAAACTTGCTATTTGACACAATCCTTAAGAACTTTTCTTTTACATTGATGAAGAAGCTAGCACAACAAAACTAGTTTGTCCATATTCAGATCAAGTTGGTATCAAAGCACAATTTAACTCATTTTAGCCCCAGTTTATCTCAGGGTTGTCCAAGGTTAGCTCGAAAATTAGCTATTGGTTCTGTATTTGTGCAAGGAGAATTTAAATGTGTGCAATTTTATGCGTGTAAGTTGAATAGAGGAGAAGGTAAAGATTGAGGACCCAACTTTCAAATCACAGCAAAGAAGATTTTTTATGCATTATAAGTGTGAAGATGGCAGCTTCATCCAACATTGTTTCTAATCAATCTTCCTTAGCAAGACTCTTTGATGAAGAGTTGTTGCAGAAGCTCTTCATCATGAGAGATATGGTGCAAGATATGGTTGAAGATAGGAAGGATAGCAGTTGGATTCAAGAGCAGTTGATGGCCATGAAGGAGGAGAAGCAAGAGCTTCTTGAAAATATGCATGAGATGGAGACTCAACTCCATATTGCGAATGAAACCCTAGAAAATATGCATGAGATGGAGACTCGGCTCCATATTGAAAATGAAACCCTAGAAAAGATGTTTGAGATAGAGATTCAACCCCATTATGCCAAGGAAACCCTACCAAGCATGTGCATGAAAATGAGGTATGCAAATCAAGTTTATCTTCAATTTCCTCTCAAAATGACTTTTTTGTTGTTTTTGAAAGACACACTAGAGTAATATGGTCCAAATTGTTAAAAAAAATGGGCTATGAAGGTAAAAGGTTAGGAAAACATGCACAAGGAATTATAAACCCTATTGTTGTTGAGGGAAGGTCTACGTACACGGGGCACTTAAAAAATATGGAGACTTTTGGAAATGTTTCAAGAAAGGCATCCATTACATATTCACTACCTCAAGATTGTGTTCGTGGAGAATACAACAGGTTTACACCCATTGTTGAAGAGATTGATTTTAGCCATGCAAGTAGTGGTTATGGATAACAAGAAAATGGAGAATGCTCCAAAGCTACATTAAGGGAATTTTGAGGTCTAAAATGGGTCTCATAAAGAAATAATAAAATAATAGCTAAACCAATAAAATTATATTGTGAATTTGCATTTTACTTTTTGCACCACGATCAATTTAATCGTGGTTAAATTCAAAAAAAATGTACCAAAATAAAATTAATAATTTTTTTTTATTGGTGTGACTAAAAATAAGAATGAACTTTTCAATAAAATGTCATTATATTTGAACAATTAATGCATTTGTCCTTTGTACTTAAATAACTTAAAATAAATTATAAATATAATTCATAAATTCTTAATTGTATAATATACTATTAATTAAAAATTATATTATTTAAATTATATAATAACCTAATTAATATACTATATAAAAATAAAATAATATAACATAACAAATGTAATATACTTTTTTTATATTACATATTGAATTGATTTGATTTATAACATAAGAAAAAATAATATATAATATAAAAATGAATATAATATATATTTTATAACATTTAGATTATTTTTCATAATATTATGAATAATAATAATATAGAATATTAATATAATCATAATGAAATTAATTTAGTTGTATTTAAAATTAAAGAAAAAAAATATATATTGAAATATATTTAATTGTTGGTCCAGTTCCGTCCGCCTCTGAGAGTCAAGCTCTTGCCCATATTGTCAGTGAAGCCCCAACTCCCACTATGCAGGTGGTCAAGGCCTCACTGAATGAAGCATTGAAGTTCTCTGAAAGTGCCTTAATCTGCCGGTTTAATGGCTTTTGGCCACGAATAACAGCTCTCCACAGTTGGATCTCGGAGGTATGGAAGCCTCTCATTTCTGATGACATTAATATCTACCCCTGTGCTAAGGGTTTCTTTATAGTATATTTTGAAAACTCTAAAAGCAGACAATGCATTTTAGATTCAGGCCCTTGGTTTTGGGAAAACTCAGGCCTATTCATGAAGCCATGGAACCCATCATTTGATCCCTCAAAAACAGTCATAACCTTAGCACCAATTTAGGTCAGATTGCCAAACCTACCTTTGCATCTCTGGAATCTCTCCTCGCTAAAATCCATTGGAAATGAAATTGGGAAATTTTACTGCAGGTGCCCAGAAACAGAGGAATATGTTAGAACCACCTATGCACGCATCTGTGTAGAAATGGACTTCAACGCCGGATTCCCAGTTGAAATAATCCTAACAAGCAAAGACTATGTATGGAACCAGAAACTCGACTATGAAAGTGTCCACTTCAGATGTCGATCCTGCTTTGAGACAGGCCATCTAGCTAAAAATTGCCCAAAAATCTCCCAGAAAAATTATGCTAGAAAGAATCACCATAGATCTACATGGTGGGAAGGAGCACAAAAGGAACATTACACTGTCATCAAGGAAGAATACTCTCCAGAAAACTCTGAATCGCAAGAAATCAGGCAAGAAAAAAACAACCCTCAAGACAAGCAGGGGGAAAGCCCCGCCCAACAACAAAAAACTGAACTCGATAACTCCTCAAGCATCAACAATTATGAGGATTCGAATACCGCGCAGAAGAAATCTTCATTTTGCAGCGAAGCAGATCTCTCAGATCCCGAAGATAAGACACCAGTGTCCCAAGAATCAGAAGAGCTGAAGGAGGGGCAAGATAAAGGAAGTTGGAAGACCGTAGAGAAGAAAAAGAAAGCTACAACACCAATCTCCCCAAGAAAGACGAGAAGCCGGACAATTAAGAACTAAGAAAATTATAGGTCCGATAGACCAAATTTGGTCTCAGTGGACGTTAACCATCATCATCATCAATTTAAATTTATAAGTATATTATAAGATTTATATACATTGAAATTTTAGACTTTTTTTTGCCCCAAACTATGTTGAACCTAATATACCTTTTTTAAAAATACAAAACTAATGTAATTTTTTTCATCATACAAAACTAATATACATTTTTCTTTAATTTTAATATGTTTGTATTGTTATTAATATTATAATAATATTATTCATAGATTTGATTTATCATCAAATTACAAGGTTACTTTTTTATTTATTTTGATTTCATATGTATAATATATATGTATAGGTATTAACTTATAATTAATTTGAAATTATAATATTAAATAAAATGAAATGAATATATAATTTAAAAAATATATATATAAATATATAAATATAATATTTATTGAAAAATGTGTAAAGACATGAAGATTATGTAATGATATACATTGTTTATTTCAAAAATATGAAATGACAATAATAATATTTTATTCAAAAAGTGTGAAATGACATTTATTATTAGTACTTTACTTTATGACTTTAAAAGTACATAGAGAACTACTATGGTTAACCATGAGTTTTTATCCACCACTGAGAATGTAACAAGTAAGTACCTTTAACTCAAACAATGCCACCTTAACCATTGGGGATGATGTCATCCCCTAAAATGTGATTAGTTCTCATAAAGTGAATTTCGATTGTACATTTTCTTTAGGAGGCCCATTTTAGACCTCAAAATTCCCCTAATGGTTTTCCTTCTCTTTTTGAATCATCTTAGAGACTTCATCCTTAAGATTACGGTGCATACAATAATATTTGTATTTTCTAGGAATACTCTCTTCATTTTGTCCCATGTTCTAATAGAGTGTGTTCCTAGACCCGTGAACCATTTAAGGGCTCCATCTTTTAGAGTGGCTGGAAACAATTGAAATTTTTGAGTATCAAGTAAATAGTCATAAGATCTACATAATACTTCAAACTCAAAGAAAAAATGTCTCAAGATCCTCAATTATTAAGCCATAAAAATTGGGAAGAATAGAAGGTGAGATATTATTCATAGTGGTTGTGGTATCTTCATCAAAGGTAGGGAATCTATAAGGGTCTTGTTCTCCCTTTCCACATTTACCAGCTCGTCTACCTCCTCTATTTCCTCCTCTAACTCTTCCTCCACCAATCCTAAGTTCACAATCTACATTATTTACTTCTTTTGCCCCCTCTCCTGCCATTGTATATTCCTCAAAGCTAATGTAGGGTTCAATAATAGGGTCATCTCCTTCTTCCTTTGGTTCTTCTACTAATGGTATATCGAAAAAAAATTATTCCTCTTCATCATTAGGTACTTTAAATTCCTATCCTAGGATTTGTTCACCTGATGAAGAGAGAAATACAACTCCTTCAGTAGGAGATGTGGGTTCTTCAACTACAACTTCTATGGATGAAGTTGGTGAGTCCCTAGGTTTAATTTCAGACCTATGCACCTCAGGAAGTTTCTGTCTATCTGCTATGGAAGGAATGCGAGTGTCAATGGATGGTGTGGCACTACATGGTCTAGCGGGAGTGGTTGGTGATGTTGGTATTGAACTACGTCCTCTACCTATACTTATCAATCTACCCCTATAATCTCATTCTATATACATGCATCCTAAATGATTTTAATATGATTTTAAATATGTATCTAAAGAATGAATGCATCTACTATGATATAGAAACCAAAAATAAAATCCTATATACACTTCCCCAACAACGATGCCAAAATTATGGGTAGTTTAATTGGTAGTTAAATTACTTTATTAATTGTCAACCAAGGTTCGTGTGCTTATGAAGTGCATGTGCACAATATATGTCAGGAGTTTTAATTTTTATTTTAAAATAAGAATACGATTAAAAGAAATTACGAAATAGACTAAATCAAGATTAGCACATCTTTACTTTACACACATGCTATTTCTATCAATCTTGAAAAGATAAACTATGCTTTCAAACACAAGATCGAGTTGAAAAACTATCCAATGCCATTTGAATTAAAAGATATATTAAAATATCATCTAATTGCATGGAATTGAAAGGACTAATCTAACTTCATCAAATTGAAAGAACTTAATCTACTTGCATTAAATTAAAAGACTATCCTACTTGTTGAAATGAAATCTTATTTTATTTCAACAAATTTAAATGCTATACTATCACACAAAATTAAAATTAATTCTAAAGGCAAGTTAACTGAAATCCAATGCACCAAGGAGAAGAAATAAAGTTTCAAATCATGATAGATTACTAATGTGTGCAACTGAGATCTGAATTAATCTAAGCATCTAAATCTGAGACTAAGAAAAACTATTTAGTACAAAATATTTTTTATTTTTGTTTTTAAAGAGCGCTCAAATATGAACAAAATAAACTAATATTCAAATACGATAGTAACTAGTTGAAATAAAATAGAATCAAAGCATCAAAACTATCTTTAATCTGCAAATAAGATTGTAACTAATTGAAATAAAATAGAATCAAATCATTTAAACTATCCTCCAAATCTCCAAGGGGCCCTCCTGTTGAGTGTAAGGCACGATGAATTCAAATCATATCGATTAAAGACACATTCACAATTTAGGAACAAAGCACTTGTATTAATAAAACAAAAAGTCTTCAATAACAGAAAATGATTACAAACTTATAGTCCCCCAATTGTCTTGTTTCAAGGTTTATTTGTATTGTCTTTCAAATAACAATTCGAAGACTTATAAGTTGAAAAACAATTTTATATATGAAAACTATCTAATTAAATCAAAATCAAAATCGAGCTTCTCATGATTTGCTACAGGAAGAGAAAATCATGAGAAATTCTTAGATTGACAAAACATAAATTTTGATCCCAAGCTTTTCTCTTTCATTTCCATGTTCGCTTGACGATGCCACAATATGCCTTCAAACCTTGTGTGAGGGTCAATTGTTATAACCATAATTGACTTATAGTTTGACCATCAAAATTCTCGAACCTTGTGAGTTTCCATATCAACAAAATAGGTGGATGTCCATGTGTTGAAAATTTTCCATCTACCGATATCCTTTATTCTTCTTCAAACATGTTGGAACCTGTCTAAATATGGATGTAGCTGTGGAATCTTTGGTTAGTTGAAGAATGAGTGCATTTTGGTAGCTATAGAGATGTTTTGATTAAATTTCATAAAGAAATAATAGACTATGTTAGCCATCCATAATTTTGACATATTCAAAGATGGCTAAAACAGGTCTTTAGCCTTCAAGAAACAAATTTGAAGCAAAACTATGAGTTCTTGAAGTCTACTGTGTTCCTTATCCTTCAAAAATCCACCTATTTGATCTCTTCACTCAAAACCCTCAAAGAAGCTTGCTGATATACAAGGATTGTTTCAAAAAACCTCTTCTCCATCATTTCCCTCCTAAAATCCCCTTTTTCCCTTTATTATTCCTCCATTTCCTCAAGAAATCCCTTTAATACCTTGTAAATCTTCTTTTACTTGGTTTAAAACCCTTCTTTTACCCCATCATAACCCCTCAAAACCCTTAAAAAACACCATTTCGGCCTATTTCCCAACCTTTTAAATTTAGGCCTTAAGCCCCTTTTGCTTAAGCCCCAGCCCCCTTTCTCGCTATGGGACCGGCTTCGTGACCGAGCGCTGAAGCCCATCGGTGGTCGTACTTCGGTGATTCCAAGTTCCCACTTCCAAGTTTTCTTTTTCACCGATGGCCGATCCTCCGATAAGATCTGGACCATCCGTTCCCAAGATCCGACGACTCTCACATTTCCTTTCTCTGCTTTCTATCGCACTTCGCTCTTTCCCATCGGCCATCGCACTTCGGCGATTCCCATTTCCACTTCCCTTTTTCCCCCACCGATGGAATCCTGGCCATTGATCCTCGCCATCCAATGGCTCCCAGCCAACCTTACCTCAGCCCCTTCCCTTCATGATTTTTTACCCTGACTATGTTTCTCCTCGACCTATCTCCGCCATTGATCCTCAAGATCTAACGACCCTCGCTTCATCGCACATTCGCCTTTCACCCCTCCCCTCGCACCATTCATGCCTTTGTGTGATTCCGCGATGCGTCCTCCACCGTCCGATTAACCCAAATCCACGGTGCAGATTCACTGCGGGGGCACCCAACCAAAGTGGCCCGTACTCCCCAATGCCCCCGTAGTTGACTCATTTGACTGCGGAATATCTTCATCCAATGGACCATATTCACTGCGGAGGCACCTGGCTCACAAACTTGTCCGTACCCTACATCCCCCCGCATTTGATCTCAGTTGTTAACCTTCTCTAGATCTGACGGCCATCAGCTCTCCTCCCATATAATCCCGCTGGTCCCACCCGACCGCGTTGGGCTCATCGTGTTTTCTTTCAATCTCCACCATTGATTTCCCCGATCCAACGGCCCGCATTCATTCTCGTGCCCATTTCACCCAACCCCTCTGTCATGCATTTTGAATGCAAAATGGGTGGTTTTCCAGGGACACGTGTCAACCCCCGGCGTGTATCGCGTCCACCCAGCATAAAACCATTTACCGCTTATTCCCAGCGTGAAAACCACTCACGGTTTTTTGCAAAACCGCTTATCACCATTTTCGCACCAGAGTCAAATGTTTCTCTGGTTTTTCATGGTTTCGCCATGAAATCCCTACAATTTCCCTTCCCTCTGCATCTCTCCATCACCACTCCGAGCGTTCTGAAGCAATTAAACCATAAATGCAGGATTTCATAACAATTTTATCGTTATATGCAGGTTTAAAATAGTGGCTTAATGTTGCAGACCCTCCCACAGCCAAACACTAGTGGAAAAAGCCGAGGATGATGATCCTGAGGCTGAAACATTTTAAAAAGGGATTCATGGGGTTTGATTATCATTTTTTTATCAGTGTCTCATGAATATTGGTTGAGTAGCAGAGCCCTCCAATGCGCCAGAAAGCCACTTGTGCAGCCGACGATGAAGACAGAGATCATAAGAATTAAAGTTAAAAGAGATTAAGCGCAAAAGTATGAAGATCAAGGGCTTAATCCATAGTTAAAGGATAAAGCGCAGTTCAAGACAAATCAATTAAATTCAAAATAGTCAGCCAGGACAAATCACAAGACAGAAGGCCTCGTGCACGTCAGAACAAAGCAGTTAATTCAGTGAGAATGTCTGACCGCCACCATGATCTGCATTTTACTTACCAAGGACAAAACTGACAGTTACTACAAACAGAGACATTTCAACTATCAGAGTAGTTATTGTGAAAGTATGGGAAAGCCTCAAAGCCCACTCTTTCACTTAACTTGTCCCAGAAGCCTAAACAGAACTACTGCAGTCAGAAGACATCTCCAAAAGAACACACATTGGAGTTATTACCAGCCTGCCAGATATGCCTCAAAGACAGAAAAAACTACTAAAATGGTCCAAGCAGTTAATGTGATATTTATCAAACAGAGTGGAGCATTGTAAAGGACCCCTACTCTCTCTTAATTGATCCATTGAGACCACTTACTCCACTTCTCTTCCTCATTCACCTATAAGTACTCATTGAAGATTCATTGTAAAGGGTTGGAAAATTGTTAATTGTCGAACTATTATTGAGTAAGATTTGTTGAGTAATTTGTAATATAGTAGGCTAGGAAGAGAAGTATTGGATTGTAGGAAGCCATTGGACTCAAAGTATGTAACTGGTCTTGGACATCAAATAGACAAGCAGTTTCACTAGATCCTGATCTAAATCATTGGTGATTTTATTCTTACTATAATTTTAATTCTCCTTATATTTCCACTTTGTTCATATTTTCTGATAAAGAACATCAAATATAGATTAGGATTTACTTCCAAAAGTACCCTAATTCTCACTGATAAGATTTATCTTTATGTTTTCTTCTAAATGTGTGTTTGAGAATGAATCAATAGAGTATAACCAGTCAAGGAACGTTGGTGAGCCCATGTTTGGCTGAGTAGAACTTGAGATGTTGTTCTTAAATGATCTTTTCACTGCATGCTAAGTAAATTCCTAATCAAGGAAGTTTATGGTTAGCCCTGTCCCTTGTTTAGTCTTAAACAACTGTTTTGGAGGTTTCCCTTAAGAGTATGCTAAAAGCAGGATAGGTTAAAAGTCCTTACTTGATCTTAGGCTACTTTTTATGTTTATCTTAAATGTTTTCTACCCTTGAGAGTATGCCGAAAGCAGGATAGGTTAAAATTCCTTACTTGATCTTAGGCTAATTTTTATGTTTATCTTAAATGTTTTCTACCCTTGAGAGTATGTCAAAAGCAAGATAGGTTAAAAGTCCTTACCTGATCTTAGGTTGCTCTTTGTTTTCTTATATGTTTGCTTCTTTCACCACACTTCTTAATGTTCCATACCACCAACTCAACTTAAAGAGATCTTTTGATATAGATGACTTTCCCTATGGAAACCCTTGAATATTTGTTGTGCAAGTAAACCCTTTTATGACTTCATAGCCCAATGGTTTAGCACTGTTTCTTGACCTATCTTCCCATGCCGAAACACCCTTCTACTCATTTCCTCCTTCACTTCACATGACCTTCTCATTTAATGATTCCCAACCAAAAACAAACAAATCCCTTGTGCTTCATAACTAGCCTAGTATCATACCATAAGATTTAAAAGCATATCTTTCTAAACACATATAGAGATATCCCTCTCTGAATCTAGGAGGGCTAGATCCTAGGATTCCAAAGTGTTTCTGATGTTGCCTTGTCATTTGGTATTCCAATCTGCCAAATCACAGGACCCCAACATAATGGCAACTCCACTGGGGACTTCTGAGTGAATTACATCTTATACATCCTTAAGACCTCAGAAGACCCACAACATCCTTAGATTGGTATTCAATTGCTGATGGTGGACAACAAATCATCTTAAAGTTTTTGAAATCCTCCACCTGGCGACTCCACAACTCCCAAAAGACCAAATGACTCCACTGGTAGAAGAATCTGAACTGGTTGAATAGACACAGTGACCTCTTTTCTGATTTACAAACATGTTTCCAAGGATACAACGAAGATATGCCCCAATGAGTAGAGATCATATCCCTGGGTTCCCACATAAGATGCCCCAGGTGTTTTGAGATGATAACCTTCATGTTTTTCAGGGTGAAAAGTTTAATGACCCATCGATACATCTCATCAAATTTCATATACATGTATGGAAGATAAAGACTGAATGGCATGAAGACTGCCTTATGAAAATGTTCATGTTAACATTAGAAGGAAAGGCAAGGGATTGGTATGAATGGCTAGAACCTAAGAGCTTGTTTTATTTAAAAGACATGCACCAAGTATTTTATGAAAAATATAAAGAAAACTCTCCATCCTTATCATGGGTTGAAAACTGTTGTGGTCAATCTCAGAATATCATTAAATACTTGTTAGATATTGATGAGGATTTGCTTAATATGCATCCTGAAGATCTGTTAAAAGCCATTCAATAATTTCATATGCATCCTAACTATCATAAAAACCTAGATGAATCAGTTGAGGAAGAGATTAATCAAGAAATAAAATAAATTCCTCAAGATATCCTTGCAAGCACAAATAATGAATCATCATCCCTTCTAGGTGAGGCTCAAGAATACATCTAGCCTCAAATCTAGTTTTCACAAGAGATAGAGAACTATTGTACTTCTGCTCAAAGAAACACAGAAAAATCTCCTCCTTTGACAGAAGAAGAAATCGATCAGATTATCAATAAACAACCAGCCTCTGAAACTTTTTATAAAACAAACACTCTTTCCCATTCACCTAATGAACTTCGTTGTAAAAATTTAGAAATTTCCCTTGTAGATCATAATAAATAAAGACCTGTTGATAATCCAGTATGTTTGATTGGTGACATTACTTACATTAATGATTTTCCTAATTTTGATCTTTCTGATGATGATGTTCTCCAAACATAAGTTGATCTTGTAGGACCATCATTAGTAGATTTGTGGGAGGAAGATCAGTTCCACCAACTCCGAGAAAGTAATGAGCCAAAGCAGGCTATTTACGATACTGATGAAGAAAGCTTTAAAAATGCAGAAGAGGGCGAAGAATCTCTGAATATTTTCTCTGCTTCATTACAACTCATCAGTAACAATTTTCATGTGATTGGGAATCAGCAGTCTTTCAGCTCAAAGGTTAAGGAGGAAAACAATGAAGAACTTCTTGAGTGGTTGAAATTAAAGAACCTTCTCCTGAAAGGGTTAAGGTAATCAAAGAGACCCCTGCTCAAGAATATAATGACATCTTCACTAACCTCAGTCCACTGAATCAAAATACCCCGGGACTACAAGAGGACAGCACTGCCAAATATGATGAGTCCTCCAGTTCATATCACAATGAAGATGAGGAAGATTTTCTTTCTCAAAAGAATCTTTTTCTTGATCCAGTGGAAGAAAAAATGATCCTGGTTGAAACTTACCTGTCTAATACTCCCAACCAGGTATTATTTCAAGACCCCTTCACTCATTTTTTGAATACATTTGAAGAAGGGATAGAGATTGTTGGGAGTAGTGTATCACCAAATGCAACAAAAAATTTTAGCACTGCTGCTAAAGAACAAGTGAGATGGGAGTGGCCTTGTTAGTCCGGCATGCTCAAAGAGATGAGCAAAGACCAGTCATGGAACCATCTGATTGAATGGATGTATTGGAAAAGAGAATTTGTCAGCTAAACATGTAAATATTTCAGAGTTAGATTAGGGTAGGTAGGAATGTCAATAAAGCTCAGCCTGTGAGCATTTAGTTAGTTTTTTGTTTTTTGCTTTGAAAGAAAATTTGAAAAAATACAAAAAAAAAAGAAAATAAAAAGAGGGCAGATTAGAAAAAGAAGAAAGGTACAACCCCATACCAAAAAAAGAAAGAGAGTCTGAAAGTGTGCAAGCTTAAATGCCACTACTTGAAAGAGAAATACTATTTAGTCATATAGCCTAATCATGACTAGATAGATTTCAATTGACTGTTGATAGGTTAGTGAAGAATATTTTCCAAACTGTTTAATCTTGGCTTATCAGTAGACTAGATTAGGATAGAAAAACAGAGGTTCAAACAAGCTTAAATCCTAAACCTGTAAGTTTGATGAAGAATGGCTCAAAACAGATCAAAACCTGAGCCAAAGAGAATAGAAAGAACTGGTTCTAACATCCTGAAAACTTGAACCAGGTAAAAAAGAAGAAGACAGCTCTAAAAAATCAAAACTAGAGCTGAAATAAAGAAAGAAGGATGCCTATAATTTTTGGATCTTAAGCCTTCACAATTTTGTTTCAATTTTCTGTAAAATTTAGTCTATGTGCAGCTTGTTTTTATGCCATAGTCTTACAGCAAATCAGACAGCTTAATCCTAGTTTGTCTGTATTTAAATTTCTGTTTTAGAAAATAGAGAATGCAGATCTGTCAAACAGCTTAATCTTGACATATAGTAGCTTAGGTAGAGAATTTATGAGTTCAATTGTTTAATTTGAACTCATGGAAGAAATAAGGGTAGATTTAGATTAGTTTTTCCTGTTTTCAAAAGAATAAAATGTTGATGTTGAAAGGGTTTGCAAGTCCAAGTGCACCCATTGAAGAAAAAATGTTAGGAAAGTAGGTTGTGTAAGTAGTTGTTTGGGGAAAGAAATTTGTTTTCTGATACAAAGTACTGATCATCTTTTTAAGCAGCATGATCAAAGAAGAAAGAGGATTGTCAAAGTGTAGGACATTGATCTACATTCCAGAGATAAATTTCTAAGGCTCTTGACACCTCCAAGGAGTTGCCATCCCCAAGTGGAGCCACTGTTAGCCATCCATAATTTTGACATATTCAAAGATGGCTAAAACAGATCTTTAGCCTTCAAGAAACAAATTTGAAGCAAAACTGTGAGTTCTTAAAGTTTACTTTGTTCCTTATCTTTCAAAAATCTACCTATTTGATCTCTTCACTCAAAACCCTCAAAGAAGCTTGTTGATATACAAGGATTGTTACAAAAAACCTTTTCTCCATCATTTCCCTCCTAAAATCCCCTTTTTCCCTTTATTATTCCTCCATTTCATCAAGAAATCCCTTTAAAACCTTGTAAATCTTCTTTTACTTGGTTTAAAACCCTTCTTTTACCCCATCGGAACCCCTCAAAACCCTTAAAAAACCCCATTTCGGCCTATTTCCCGACCTTTTGAATTTAGGCCTTAAGCCCCTTTCGCTTAAGCCTTAGCCCCCTTTCCCACCATGTGACTAGCTCCGTGATCGAGTGCTGAAGCCCATCGGTGGTCGCACTTTGGTGATTCCAAGTTCCCACTTCTAAGTTTTCTTTTTCGGCGATGGTCGATCCTCCGATAAGATCTGGACCGTCCGTTCCCAAGATCCGACGGCTCTCTCATTTCCTTTCTCCGCTTTCTATCGCTCATCAGCCATCGGACTTCGCGCTTTCCCATCAGCCATCGTACTTCGGCGATTCCCATTTCCACTTCCCTTTTTCCCCCGCCGATGGAATCCTGGCCATTGATCCTCGCCATCCAACAGTGCCTAGTCAACCTTACCTTAGCCCCTTCCCTTCATGATTTTTTAACCCGACTATGTTTCTCCTCCACGTATCTCCGTCGTTGATCCTCAAGATCTAACAGCCCTCGCTTCATCGAACATTCGCCTTTCACCCCTCCCCTTGCACCATTCATTCCTTTGTGCGATTCCGCGATGCGTCCTCCACCGTCCGATTAACCCAAATCCACAGCGTAGGTTCACTGCGGGGGCACCCAACCAAAGTGTCCCATACTCCCCAGTGCCCCCGTAGTTGACTCATTTGACTGTGAAAGATCTTCATCCAACGGTCCATATTCACTACGGAGGCACCCGGCCCGCAAACCCGTCCGTACCCTCCATCCCCCAGTGTTTGATCTTAGTCGTCGACCTTCTCCAGATCTGACGGCCATCGGCTCTCCTCCCATATAATCCCACTAGTCCCACCCAACCGCACTGGGATTTTCATCGTGTTTTCTTTCAATCTCCACCGTTGATTTCCCCGATCCAACAACCCACATTCATTCTCGCGCCCATTTCACCCAACCCCTCCGCCATGCATTTTGAACGCAAAATGGGTGGTTTTCCAGGGACACGTGTCAACCCCCGGCCTGTATCGTGTCCACCCAACATAAAACCATTTACCACTTATTCCCAACGCGAAAACCACTTGCGATTTTCTGCAAAACTGCTTATCGCCATTTTCGCGCCAGATTCAAATGTTTCCCTGGTTTTTCATGGTTTCGCCATGAAACCCCTGCAATTTCCCTTCCCTCCGCATTGCTCCATCACCAATTTGAGGCTTCTGAAGAAGTTAAACCATAAACACAGGATTTCATAACAAGTTTATCATTGTATGCAAGTTTAAAACAGTGGCTTTGCAGACCCTCCCACAACCAAACACTAATGGAAAAAGCCGAGGATGACGATCCTAAGGCTGAAACAATGTAAAAATGGATTCACAGGGTTTGATTATCATTGTTTTATCAGTGTCTCATGAACACTGGTTGAGTAGCAGAGCCCTTCAGTGCGCCAGCAAGCCACTTGTGCAGCCAATGGTGAAGACAGATATCAGAAGAATTAAAGTTAAAATGGATTAAGCACAAAAGTATGAAGATCAAGGGCTTAATCCACAGTTAAAGGATAAAGCACAGTTGAAGACAAATCAATTAAAGTTAAAATAGTCAGCCAAGACAAATCACAATACAGAAAGCCTCGTGCACGTCAGAAAAAAGCAGTTAATTCAGTCAGAATGTCTGATCACCACCATGATCTGCATTTTACCTACCAAGGACAAAACTAACAGTTACTACAAACAGATACATTTCAACTGTCAGAGTAGTTATTGTGAAAGTATGGGAAAGCCTCAAAGCCCACTCTTTCACTTAACTTGTCCCAGAAGCCTAAACAGAACTACTGCAGTCAGAAGACATCTCCAAAAGAACACACATTGGAGTTATTACCAGCCTGCCAGTTATGCCTCAAAGATAGAAAAAACTACTAAAATGGTCCAAGCAGTTAATATGATATTTATTAAATAGAGTGGAGCATTCGAAAGGATCCCTACTCTCTCTTAATTGATCCATTGAAACCATTTACTCCACTTCTCTTCTTGACTCACCTATAAGTACTCATTGAAGATTCATTATAAAGGGTTGGAAAATTGTTAATTGTCGAACTGTTATTGAGTAAGAGTTTCTGAGTAGTTTGTAATATAGTAGGCTGGGAAGAGAAGTATTGGACTGTAGAAAGCCATTGGACTCAAATTATGTAACTGGTCTTGGACATCAAATAGACAAGCAGATTCACTGGATCCTGATCTAAATCATTGGGGATATTATTCTTACTATAATTGTTATTCTCCTTATGTTTCCACTTTGTTTATATTCTCTAATAAAGAACAACAAATATAGATTAGGATTTACTTCCAAAAGTACCCTAATTCTGATTGATAAGCTTTATCTTTATGTTTTCTTCTAAATGTATGTTTGAGAATGAATCAATAGAGTATAACCAATCAAGGAATGTTGGTGAGCCCATGTCTGGCTGAGTAGAACTTGAGATGTTGTTATTGAATGATCTTTTCATTGCATGCTAAGTAGAGTCCTAATCAAGGAAGTTTATGGTTTCCCTTGTTTAGTCTTAAACAACTGTTTTGGAGGTTTCCCTTAAGAGTATGCCGAAAGCAGGATAGGTTAAAAGTCCTTACTTGATCTTAGGCTACTTTTTATGTTTATCTTAAATGTTTTCTACCCTTTAGAGTATGCAAAAAGTATGATAGGTTAAAAGTCCTTACCTGATCTTAGGCTGCCCTTTGTTTTCTTATATGTTTGCTTCTTTCAATACACTTCTTAATGTTCCATACCACCAACTCAACTTAAAGAGATCTTTTGATATAGATTACTTTCCCTATGGAAACCCTTGAATAGTTGTTGTGCAAGTAAACCCTTTTATGACTCCATAGCCCAATGGTTTAGCACTGTTTCTTGACCTATCTTCCCATGCTGAAACACCCTTCTACTCATTTCCTCCTTCACTTCACATGACCTTCTCATTTAATGATTCCCAACCAAAAACAAACAAATCCCTTGCACTCCATAACTAGCCTAGTATCATATCATAAGCTTTAAAAGCATATCATTATAAACACATATATAGAAATCCCTCCCTGAATCCAGGAGGGCTAGATCATAGGATTCCAAAGTGGTCCTGATGTTGCCTTGTCATTTGGTATGCCAATCTGCCAAATCACAGGACCCCAACAGACTATAAACCATGAATGAATGATATCTTTTATTATGGTTGAGCATATATGAAGTGACCTTTTAACTTGAAAATGTAGCAAAACTATCATGGAAAAGGATGGAGATGAAGGTAAAAAGGTATCTAAAAGCATTAGGGGAATTTTTAGGTTTAAAATGGGTCTCCTAAGGAAAATGTACAATCAAAATTCATTTTATGAAAACCAATCACATTTTAGGGGATGACATCATCCCTAATGGTTGAGGTGGCATTGTTTGAGTTAAAGCTACTTACTTGTCACATTCTCAATGGTGGATAAAAGCTCATGGTTAACCATGGTAGTGTTCTAAGTACTTTTAAAGTCAAAGTAAAGTACTCATAATAAATGTCATTTCACACTTTTTGAATAAAAATATATTATTGTTATTTCATATTTCTTGAAAGAAAGAATGCATATCCCTATACATTTATTATATTATATTATATTATTTTTATATAGTATATTAATTACATGTTCTTATACAATTTAAATAATATAAATTTTAATTAATAGCATATAATATAATTAAGACTTTATAAATTTATATTTATATTTTATTTTAAGCTATTTAAGTACAAAGGACAAATGCATTAATTGTTAAATGATAATGACTTTTTCTTGAAAAGCTCATTCTTATTTATAGTTACATCAATACAATATTTTTATTAATTTTATTTTGGTACAAATTTTGAATTGAATTTAACTATGGTTACATGGATTGTGGTGCAAAAAGTGAATTGCAAATTCATAAATATTATTTTATTGGTTCAGCTATTATTTTATTATTTCCTTAGGAGGCCCATTTTAGACCTCAAAATTCCCTTAATGAAGACAATTTAGGACTTCAACAATAAGTATAATTATAATTAACAAGCCTAGATCCATCTTAACTCTGGATCTATCTAGTGTTGAGAGAGATCAAATCTCTCCTGGTGCAAACCTCTTTTTTTAGTGCAAAACTTGAGGAAAGCTTTGCACCTCGAGAGATTTGATCCCTCTCAGCATTTAACAAATCCAAATTAAGATGGATCTAGGTTGGTTTGATATATATAAGCTCGGTAGTTAAGACAATTATCTTGAAGCTTTGTTATTAGACCGTAAAACCTAATAAGCTCCTCTGTTATACTGTAAAACCCCATAAGAATATATACCTCTATCTTTGTAGGAGTTAAGGATACTAACCATTCCTAGTTTAATTTTATTTTTAATATTATCATGCAATCTTCTAAATAAAACTCAATAATAATTGTATCTAAACTAAGTTGTTATGAACATTTGAGACATATTCCAGTGAATTTTCACGAGGAGGTTAAAAACAACGGTTGACACGACTTAAATTGAGCAGCTCCACTAAATTTCAATCTAGACAGAAAAATATAAACAAAATGTAGGACTGATGCACTAGAGACATTTATACATAGTTTACATTTTGAAATTTTGATTTTCAAGGTGTATAAAATGTGCACAATATATATATATATATATATATATATATATATATATATATATATATATATATATATATATATATATATATATATATATCGTGCTTGCATTTCTATTCACACTGAAGCGTAAAATTTCAAACATGTAAATAAAACTAATAACATATAAAACAACCCGGAAAAAATATAATATTTGAAGGCTATGTAACAAAGTGAGCAAGACTATTTTCCCCAAGTTTTACTTGGAAGATATGCATCTGCAAAGCTATAAAGTCTTCATGCAGTGTACCTTTATTGAATGGTTTTCTTTGCCAAATCTGATATGAAAATTACTCAGGGTTATGATATTTGTGGTGGAGATTAGGATTTACTTTGAACTAGCTAAATTTGTTTATTGCAATGAATGTTTATTGATAATCTAACTCTTCACTTTGGTTTCCCTTACTCAACTTCTCATACACACCTTGAAAATCACTATCATTCACATACTATTCAATGTAACTTTCATGCATAATAGAATTGTGCTTGAGAATAATAGCTGAATTTACAATAGGCCTAGAGAGCATATCAACTACCTTATTGTAGATTCATTTCTTGTACCTGATAACCAAGTGAAATTGTTGTAGAAAACCCATCCACCTGAATGGTCTTGATTGCTACAGCTTTGACTGTGATTGTAATTATTACAATGGTTGATGGTCGGTATGGATAATGGTATCTTTTCCCATCAAGTAATGCTTCCATTTCTTTACACTTTCTACCAATGCATATAGCTCCTTATCATATGTAGGATATTTAGTCACAGCTCCGTTAAAAGTTTCAGAATGAAATGAGATAGGCTTACCATGTTGCATGAGCACTGCTCCCATAGCATAATCACTTGCATCCATTTGGATCTCAAATGGTTTTCTTAGATCTGGAACTGCTAGTACTGGTGCCAAACTTATCTTTTTCTTTAAAGCATCAAATGCTTTCTGCTGCAAATCTCCCATATGGAAGACTTTATTTATGCTTTTCAATGCATGTAATGGTGTTGCAATGGAAGAAAAATTGGCAATAAATTTCATCCAATATTGTGCTACCCCTAAAAAGCTTCTTACCTCAGTAACTGTATTGGGCTTGGGCCAATTCAAAATGACCTCAACTTTGGAAGGATAAATATTCAATTCACCTCCTCCAACAATGTGTCCCAAATATAACAATGAAGTCTTACCAAATTCGCACTTTTACATCTTAAGAAACAATTACTCTTTTCTCAAAACATCAAGTACCTTGTTCACATGCATGACATGTTCTTCTCTTGATTTTCTAACTATGAGTATGTCATCTAAGTAAAAAATTACAAAGTCATCTATAAATGGTCTAAGTACATCATTCATTACTCTCATGAAAGTATCTGGTGCGTTTGTTAAGCCAAATGGCATAACTAACCACTCATACAATCCTTTTCTAGTCTTGAAAGCAGTTTTTGAAATGTCTTCTTCAGCTATCCTAACTTGATGATAACCACTTCTCAAATCTAACTTAGTGAAATACTTTTCATGTTTTAACTGATCAAGCAAATCATCAATGCATGGAAGTGGGTAGCGATTCTTTACCGTGATTTTGTTCAGTGCATGGAAATCGATACACATGCACCAAGTCTCATCCTTCTTTGGAACCAAAACTATTGGAGAACCACATGGAAAAGTAGATGGGTGTATGATACCTTTATTCAGTAACTCTTGGTTTTCCTTCTTGATCTCCAAACTTTCCATGATTGACATGCGATACATACCAATATTCGGAAGTGGAACATCCTGCTACAGCTAAATCTCATGATGAATTCCCCTCTTGGGTGGCAACCCCTTTGGTTCTTGAAACATCTCGCCATGCTAACTTACCACATCAAACAAATCATATTTTAATTTTTCATCACATCCTTCAAAATATTCATAGTTAACATCTTCTTTTTTATTGATCATAAGAAACACAATTTTTACTTGCATTTACTAGCCTCTTCATTTTCCCTTCATTAACTAAAGATATATTCAGTTTCTTGCAATGAGCTCTCACATTATACTCCACTCCATCTTTGATAAAATGACGTTTGTTCTCATGACAGTAGAAAACCGCTTTCCTATCATACAAATATGGACTACCCAAGATAATCCCTGAAATGTCAAGTGGAACCACATCTAACTCGACTTCATCAACAAAGTTTGCAGTAACAGAAAATCTGAAAATACATTTCCTTGTCACCTATAAATTTTCATTATTAACTATCTGACCCAAAGGGTATGGCTTATGATGAGGTACAGTTTCAAGGTTTAGTTTTTTAACTAAGTCTTCTGAAATCAAGTTTGCTTCTGAACCTGTATTAAATAAGGCATTAATATTTGTATGATTAGAAATTACTCTAACATGGAATAATTCTATCCTTGCATCTTCATTTGAAGTGTTATTGTGACTGTTTGAGGTACTAGAACTTGCACTTGCTATTGCTTTTGTTCCCTTGTTAACCATGGCAACTATCTTGGTTTAATCTCCTGAATCAGATCCAAGATATTTTTGTGTGGTGGCAGTCGTCTTTTGTTTCCCTTTGTTATTTGGTTTCTTTCGTCTTAGTTCGGGATGTAGTTTCCAATAGTGGGCTTCATCATGCCCCTCTTTGGAACAATTTTTTCATGTTATTTTCTCCCCTTCTTGCTTCACATTGGCATTCTTCTTTCCCTTCCATTTTCCTCCTTTCTCTTTTCCCTTACCTTAAATGGCTTCTTCTTACTACCCTCTTCATAAATGTTTTTAGCCCTTGCTTCAAGATGTGTGGCTTTCACACATACTTCATCTAAGCTATTTGGGTTAAACATGATAATAGTGTGTTTTAAGAATGAATGCAGACCTCCTATATACTTCAAGAGTGTGTCTTGTGAATTTAAGTCTACTCCAAGTAACAAAGCCTTTTTCATAAACTCTTGTGTATACTCTTGGACACTTTGACCTTTGAGTTGTCTACATTTTTTCCAACTCATTATTGCTTTCTGCATATAGGCTAATGGATAGAATTGTCTTTTAATGGAAGAAATGAATTCAACCCAAGAAATGGAAATCTTACCATGGATGCGCATTTCCTCTTGTGTCTTTGCCTCCCACCAAACTAATGCTACTCCTTCTAGCCTTAATGAAGCCAGTTGGATTTTAATATCGTCTTCTTGCATATTTTGAATTCTACAGTAAAATTCCAATTGACGAATCCAATTATCTAGTCTTTCAGCATTAACTTCTCCATTATATGTAGGAAGTTCAAATTTGATGTCCAACTTGAGTAACGGAGTCTTACCTTTTGGGATCTTGGAATGAGTATGGGTATGAGTTTTTGTAGTGGATGTGGAAGATGAAGATGTTGCTGAGGATGATTATGATGGTGGTGGTGGAGAAGGAGGTGGTTTTCCACCACTGGCTTTTGGCATCCTCTCTTCCTCTTTTTTATTGTTTGAAGATTCTTCTCTATGAGGGTGTTTTAAACCTTCTCCAGTTTCATTTGCCATAAAATCTTCATACATAAGTTTCACCATCCTTTGCATTTCTTTGAACTCCTTCTTGACATCCTCTTCTTCATAATGTTCATGAGTTCCTTCATGGCCTGAAATTTTGGCTATAGATTCAAGCTCTATCTCTGCAGCTTGTGTCTCTTCAACCACTTCAGCCTCTTGTGCAATTAATTCCTCTTGTGCTTCAAGTGTTTCCTTGAGTGGTCCTTTGGGTGAGGATGATGCTTTCTCAACCTTCTTCCTTCTTGTCCTAACTTCTAGACCAGCTATCAGCAGCTTCCCTTCTCTCTGAAATATCAATCTTGTAAGCATCAGTAAATTTGCACTATTAAAACCCTTCAATTAAAACAAGCAAGCACCCTTGTGCTCTGATATGAACTTGATCTGAAAATGAATTCTAGTTATTGTTGTGCTAGTTTCATTTCTGATATAAACTTTTCTTTTCTTTGTTTTACTTATCCTTCATGAGTTTGTTTATGAGCATGTGATTGGAAAATAATGTACTTAGTGAAATTATGAGTTTGTCATAAGCTTAAAAAGCATAATTTTAAATGACGGAATAGAAGCAATATTAAACAAAGAAAACACACATAACAGAGCTTAACAAAGAGAATTTTGATAAAGGAGTTCACCCGTCCTGGGCTACATCTCCTTGGTCCAGCTTCATAGTGTGACCTTTGTATTAGCTTCAAGTGTGCTCAAATTGTTGTTACAAGCTTTAGAACCTCTTGGAACCTATTCGAATGAGTTTAAAACATCATAACCTCCCAAAAATGACTACTTTTTTTTTGCTGAATTTGGACTCTGGATGCTCTGGAAATGACCACAACACCTAGTGGCCCTAACCTTAAAAAATATTAAAATTCACAAAAACACATGTAGATGACATTTTCGGCCTTTGCAACCTACTCCATTGAATTCCCAACATGCCAATTAGCCAAAAATGACTTTTTCTGAGCTCAATTTGGTCGAAAATTGAGTGAGTTATGACCAAAACCAACTTTGCCCCAATTTCTCCTCCAAAACTGGAAGAACTGCCAGTTAAATTTCTAAAATATGAAATCCCACCAAAGTTGGCACGCCTCCGAAATTTTCACCATTTTAAGCGTCAGATTAATTAGCTCTAATCTTGGATTAGTGGGCGGATAAGTATGTTTTATAGATAAGCGCATTTTATGCGCTAATGGCATCCTAACGTCATTAAACCAAATCTTAAATTAATTAAACATGATTAGAAAAATCCGTCGGTTCGATGGTTTTAGTACCTGGTTCTTACGTTGTGGCCACATGGGGAGGGGGTTGGCCTGAAGGGATGGCCCCCTCCAACCCCCAAACTGTCGGCAGTTGAAATTTAAATAGATGCAGAAGACTATATGGGTAAGAACTACCCAGTTGAAGAGATGGTGGAGCGTGCAGTTTGTAGGCGGGAGGTCAGGGGTTCGACCCCCCACTCCGCCATATAATTTTTCTCAGTGCTATAATTGGACTTTTCCACCAAATTTTTCAATTCAGACATTTCTGAAGTCTCTGCCACACTGGTTAGCATACCCTCCAAAGATGGTTAGGTCCACCCAAATGTAGGTTTGAAACTATTATATATATATTTGTGTGTGTGTGTGTGTGTGTGTTAATATATATATATAATAAAATGAGTCCACCATAAGACTAAGGTTCAAACCAAATAATTCGACCCCCATAATTTAGGAGGTGGCCACCAGAGAGGACATGTGGCGCCCTCTGGTTGGGTTACACTCCAACCCTTAAAAAATTTCAAATTCCAACTTAGGAAGAATTGGAGGTCATTGGGAAATTTCTCTCTTCACTTGACCCATCTGGTGAATCTAAAGATGACACTTGTCATAGTGCCACTAGATGCAATATGGAGAATATTCCTGCAATGTTGACTGTAGCTTCCACATCAGTACTGTACATGTTCTGCTCATTTTTTGCCTGTTTTGGAAAACGAACAACAGACGATAACTTAGTCATACGAACTCGGATTTTGATGAAACGAGCTGCGCAAGAATCCTGGCGACAAACTCTATTCGGCCGTTCAGGTTCAAAGAAATTTCTATGACTTTTAAGTTTTAGCTAAAACTTGAGCCTTAGGTCTTGTAGCCAAACTTCTTGAAGCTCTTCTGCTTCATTGAATCCATGTCCTTTGTCTCTGATACTTTTTTCACCAAACTTAATTGGAAACCCAAGCCAAGTCTTCTTCTGTAACATACTTAACTTGCAAGCCTAACCATTCGAAGTGGCTTGATTTTCCACTTCTCTTAGGGTGAGTCTTTTAGGGATATAACGGGGCAAGATATGAGGGTGAACCTCACTCCCATAGACTCTTATATAAGAAAAAAACTCTTCTAAAAACTGATGACCAATGGACCCTAGGCCTTCTTTCAAGTTTTGAATTATTCTTGGAGGGGTTTTACCAAACAGGATTTCATAAAAAGGTATCATGACATAATGGAAAATATCATAAAAAATCAATTTTAAATTGCTCTCCCATAGGATTAGGGCACAATTTTGAATAGGGAGATGTTGGTAAAAGTGATATTTCCATTTCATAAGGGGAAATGGGACTAAGGCAATAACAATATCTATCAAGAATGTGACATATATAAATGTATTTGTGGCCAGGGGGAGACGTTAATGAAACCTTTAAATCGTCTCTGATGTTTTTTGACAAAATGTTATCCCAATTGAGATGTTTCCCATCCTATAGGATATTATGGAATATTGGAATCTATTTGAATTTGCAATGCTTGGGTCTAACTCTCCATATAATCAGGTTAACATTTTGAAGAGAAAACTTATGGGTTTCTTGAAAATAGTGATGGGATATTCCTTGTTAGCCTTAAGCTTAAACCCTTTATTTTCTTCTCTTAGCCAATCTTTAATTACTCTGCCATAATTTTCCCCACATTTTTTGAAAGCATTGTTTCAAAAACTCTTGAGAAAATCAACATTAAGTTGGATTTTTGGGGCACTCAACTTATAGATGGCTGAGAGGACTTATGTTTTCCATGAGGCTATGAAATTTTTTTATGGTTTGATACTGTTTGGGTTGAAATATTCAAATGAGAAAAAAAAATCCATGAAATCATATCATAGTAAGGGAAAATCCCGACCCAAACAACTACCTTGTGTAACTTTGTTCTTCTAATACCTTCAAACTAATTATTCTTTGTTTGAGAAGACCTCAAATTTTTTAACAATCATCTATCTATAAAGAAATAAAAAATCTCTTCCCATCTCATCGTACCTCATTTCTTGTTCTTTTAAGTGGAGTAGGTGTTGAGGAATGGGTTGAGGTTGAATTCCTATGGTCGTGGATTCTATATTTCTTTGAGTTTCTCCATTATCTTCTCCATTTGTTGTTTTACCGCTGGTGATTTTCCTTTTTTCCCCATTTTATGTCCCGTGAAAAACAAATATAAAATATATAATTTATTTTAATCAAATTTTGAAATTATGATAAGAATCCTTTATAATTTTAACTTGCTTACACAAAATTTCTGCAATTGATATCATATTTCTAGTTTTCAAGCCTCTTTGAACGAAGTCAAAAAGAATGAAATAACATGCAAGAGAAATGTTCTAGGGAGTTTTGATTTTTTATTAAATCCCGAAGATAGTGTGAATTAATTCATTCATTAACTTACTTTTATGTGATCCAACTGTCTTTTTTGGTAAATCAAGATAACATCGGAGAAATTTATTATCGATATTTAAATGAATCCATTAAGCTTGAAATGATGGAATTTCAAATCAATTCATTTCAATAAAATAAAAATGACATGCACACAATTTGAAGAAAATAAATATTATTTTATTTGGGGAGTCAGAGAGTCAGATATTTAAACGAATCCATTAAGCTTGAAATGATGGAATTTCAAATCAATTCATTTCAATCAAATAAAAATGACATGCACACAATTTGAAGAAAATAAATATTATTTTATTTGGGGAGTCAGAGAGTCAGTTGGTCGAGAGTCCTTTTATTTGTTGAGGTTTTATTATTTCCCAACCCCGAATACACAAGTGTCAGGTGTTGATCATAAGTCAGGTAGTAAGGTGATCGGGAGGTTGGGTAGTCCGAAGATCGAGAGGTCGGGTAGTCGGGTGAAAAATGCTTTAAAAAATTGGGAGTTGGATCGACCTCATAGTCAAATAGTTGGAAGGTCAATTAGTCTGAATTAAAAAGGATTATTTATGATTCTGACCTCCGACTTATGGAAAACAATTTATGCTTTTCTTTAATATTTTCAAGTTTGTTTTTGGTATTTTTTGGAAAAAAAAAAATAGGGCTTTTGTTTTTTTCTTATATACAAATACAAAAGAGGGTTGTTGTAATCCTAACAACACTCGGTAATAACATAGCCCGATAACATACTAGTGGTTATGTTTGACAACATCAACTATTAACTAGAGTTACAATATGGACTCTTCTAGAGTCTTCTTCATTATAATCACATGGCTAGCCCCTTTTCCATGAACAATGGGGGCTGACATGACATCCTCTTGAATTATGGTGGTGAAAATAGAAAGGTAAATTTCTAAGGGGCATAAATTGAGGTGATTCTTGTGCCATTGGAAATGTATCTATGTGTAGAATATGAAAAAAAGGAACAAAGCTAAAGAAACAAAGTTTTTCCCCTCAAAAAACATCGGTTGATGCCTCAAAATGTTCTCAGAAAGTTTCAAACCTTGATTTTCCAAACTAGTCCCACCAGTAAAAATGGTCCAGTCTGTTGATTCCTCCATTTTTTCTACACTAAAAGCATCGAGATGGATGAAAAACAATATAATGATCTAATTTGAATCATGTGTCTTGGAGTGATGTCACAATAAAACGAAGTAATGTCCTCCAACTAATGGTACATGCATGTATTTCCCTTGTGGACCCTCCCTTGCTAATAGGTGATACCCCTCCTAACTCATGCTCACTGATGAGTCATGGGGGAAAGGTTAGGTAATCAGTAAAACTTGAGCAAATCCTAGGGCGTAGTAAATATTTTAGGGATTCGGGGAGGGGCACCACATAGGATGGGGGCTAGACAAAAATTTCCACAACCAATGGGACCTCCCAAGAGGTAGACCCACAATTTCAACACTAAAGGAGGGTGAAGAAGAAAGGTGAACCCAAACAGAAAATAGACCACCACTAGACACCAAAATGAGAGCTTACAGAGAGAAATTTTTGAAAGTGAAGCACGCAACAAAAGGAGCTAGACTAAGGAAATGTGATATAACAGAGTTAAGGAGAAGAGGAATTATTTGAGAGTGATAAGAGTAGAGAGATGACATGAAATTAAGTTGGGGTGAACAAGAAATGAGAGGGGGAAAGACCCGCATAAGCATCTAGGAGAAGGAAAGATAGAAAGGAAAATCCATGAGTTGAATCCCTAGAACAAAAAACGCACTGACTAACCTGTAGGAGAGAAAATAATATGAGAAGACAAACAATATTACCAATTCTAGGTCGTTGCTACATAACATAGAAGGAAACAAATCTCATTAATGATTCATATCCCAGTTGAGTAGGAACCTTCCTTTCACCTAAGACCATTTCATGGTATCTCGAAGTACACAAGAAAATGATCCCCATCTCATAACCTACGTACGCCAACCTTGTATCCCCCTATGAGTGTCCTACCTCAAGAGAAAACTTGCCATATAGTTGTAGACTTAACACCATGGGTGGTATCTTAACTCCCATTACCATCACTCTAGTGACAACTAGATCAAAGCACATACAAAATTCCAAACAACTCAATTCCATTTCCAATGCTTTCATGGTATGGTTGACCATAATTATGGCCCCTCCTACTGTAAATTCTCATAAATAAACATTCACAAGGGTGTGCTACTGCTTCCCCTAGTCTATTGTCCAAGTGGAAAGATGTCAGTCCACCCCATGCCTCGATCATCACCCCATTTGAGAATCACACTCCTAAGTGATACATTAAATAGAGGGCATTGATACTAAATTAGTATTAGTAAAACTCTTCCTTATTTAGACTTTTTTAAATGAGATAGTTATGAGTTCGTGAATTTTTATACACCAACTATATAAATATATATATATCTGTGTGTGTGAAAAATAATGAGAATTTCTCGAGAATCAATAACTTCTAAACATTTGTTTACTATTACACTAGTTACAACTATTTCCTAAATTCCACTAATAGGTCAGTTACAACATATTTCTAGAGACTTTAACCCACACAATGTAGGAAAAAAATTGTTCATCAAACCACTCAAGCTAAGATCCTTTGACCACTTAAGATATATATATATAGAATTAGTTAATCAATTAGTTTGAGTGGGTTTAATGTTTAAGAGCACATGTTTCCTCTTAAGAGATCACAGGTTCAAATTCAGAGGGGGTTAGAGATGTACACCTTTGTAGAACTTTAGTAGTCAAATTGCTATGTGGAGGTGGGCCTCTTGTCCCATAAACAAGGGGGTCTCATATACCATTTATTTTATGGCTTGGTTGTGACGTTAAAATTATATTATTAATATTATTATATTTGTGAGGTGTAGACTACTTGATGCATGAAAAAATGAATTTTCCTGCAAAGTTCAACTTCTCAATATGGATTACATGCACAAATTCTATTATTTATTCAATTAACTATTATTCACCACATCTCAAAGCATTTAAAATAACACACACAATAATACAAAGAGTCATACACAAAGGCTTTGGTGAATATGCATTCCATTAAACAAAGGAAAACTATACATGCATAAACTCCTAATCATACATCTCTCTCTCGGCCTCATTCTACATTCGTTGGCCATTTGTTTTCCCTTTATGCTTACAATATTTAAAATAACATACAAAAACAAAACAAATTTTCCTAGATCCATAAATCAATCCACAAATCACTCACGCTTTTCAAGGTGTACTTGCTTTTTCCTTTTGACAAAATCTTGCCTATCCATAGATTTTCTAAATCCTAAAAGCACCCCCAATAGTTTCTAAGTTTTCTAAAAGTTTTTTTATCCTAACAACTTGCTAATTTCTACCGCGATTTTTTCTCCTACAACCTCTCTTGATTTATTTCCTAATTTTTTCTTGCCTTAAAAGGCATATTTTCTTCTTAAAAATCTTATATCTATCTATATATCTCTAAGAAATAAAGAAATTAAATTATTTACAATAATGAAATAAAATCCATTTTCTATGTTAAGACTTGGTTTGGGGCTTTGTCTCCAAAAATCTTGATGACTTGGAAGCTCTAATGTAGGTAGAAAAATTTCATGACCTCCTAGTCATGTGTCATCAATTTTTGAATCCTCCAGGATCCCAAAACTTGTTTTGTAGTTGTCCTTTCATCTTTGCATGTTGTTTTCCTACTGTTGATGTTTCCTTCACATCTCTAGGCTTCCAAACTCTATATTGTTGTTGTCTACTGGCCTTGTTGATGCAAATTTTCTCAGTCAGTTGTAATTTGTTATTGGATTTCCTTATCCTCTTTTTGTACCTTCTCCTAATCATCCTCTTCATCAACATACACAACATATCAATTTTCTCATCCAATTTTGTCCTTGACTATTGAAACTTGTGATCATCTCTCACTTGCTGCTACGCATCTTCTTTGTGCATAAGAGTTTCAAGACTCTTGGCACACTCTGGTTTATACACCTGCTTCACTATCTATTGCTCAAGCCTTGTAACTTGCTCCTCATTATTGTCTTTCGAGACAATTTCCTCTTCTTCTAGGTTCAACTTTACAAGCTGAATATGCACTTTATGATTTACTAATCTCTCCTCAAGAAGTTTCAACTCTTCACAAAAATCAGTAAAATTACCTTGAACTGAATTTGTAACTCATCACTTGTTTCCTTTGTTGACCATTCCTCCAAAAGTGCTACTTCTTCCTTGAATTCCACATCTCTTTCCTCTGTCATAAAATTTTCATTCACAATTTCATTAATTGTGTTTAGAAATCTAGGGTAGAGACATGAAGTTATTTCTCTAGTGATTATAACTACTTGTGAATACTTTTGACTTCTTTTGATTAGGTTCTTCTTTAGCTTCATTATTATAGTGTTATTATCCTCAAATAACTATCAAAATATGAACAACAATGAGACAGTGGACACAAGATGTAGGCGATCAGCCAGGGCCAAAGCCTTTCCAACTTGAGAGGAAAATCCAAACAAATTCTTCTTCTTATATAATCTTCAAGCAGTGAATTCCAAGACCAAGAACCTTGACCTAATAATCTCTCCAAGACAAAGTCACAATATTTCCTTGAAACAATTCTTCTTCCTTGAGTCAATGCTAGTCAAACTAATTTCTTCACCAAAGATCTCAACATCTCTTCATATTTCAGCCTATTGACACAGACCTGCAATTCTCTCCCTCTTCAGAAACCCTAGTTGCAACATGTGTGAGGGACAAACAACAATTTTATCCCTTGATTACCATCTCTCTTGGATAATGTCTCCTTCTGAGATTCGACTTGATAAGTTGTTACTACATTTTTTGGTCATCTAACCTACTATCATTAGATGGACCCAAGTACACCATGTAAGACCAATTTTACCCTAAGTAAAATTGCCTTCACTATGTAAAATAACTTAATAAAACACATTTATTAGATTGTCTATGGTCTAAACAGGAAACCCCAAAAGGAAATATTAAACAAACCTATATTTGTTTGATTTTCCTGGTCATGTTTATCCCAAAACAAGGAAATTAATTAGATAAATCTTTATTTATCTTATTATTTTCTAGGAATAGTTATTTAAACCTTATTTAAATAATATTCCTTGTTAAATATGACTAAATCACCCATAAATAATTAAATAAATAATTATTTATTTGATTATCTTTTAACCACCTCCTTAAAATGATAAATAAATCATTTATTTATTTATTATTCACAAATAAAGGGATTTGACCCCAAGTCAAATACTTTTTCCCTCCAACAAATATAATAAAATATTCCATAAAAGGTGGATCTAGATTTGGTTAATGTTATTTTAATCATGCACCAAGATCTAGAATGACCCAATATTTTGTTATAAATAGGAGGGTTTTTCCTACCACTCTTCACCTTTTGTGGCCTATTAGATCACTCTGGATCTAAACTCTTGGTCTGAATTTGAGCCATTAGCATTGTCATATTTTCCATTATTTGTTGTGTGAACTCCCTTTGAGTTCTATCTTTGTTTGGGTTTTCTACACCAACAAGAGAGAGAGATTCTAGATCTAAAGTGATGAGGACTTCCAAGAACCCATCCCATTGAGGAGAATTGGATACGCCTTCTTGTTTTCCTCCCAGGTGCCCTTAATACAAAAAATTCTTTCAAAAATTGTTCTTGTCTTGTCTATTGGTATATGGAGCAAGCCCTTCTTTTTACTGCTTAATGTCTTTCTATGCATAGATCTGGTTTTTTGCAGCTCTTTTCTTGATCAACTAACTGCAGATCTGAAGATATTGGCAGCCACTTTTGATGTTAGGGCTATTAGTTATGCGTAGCTAAAGTGGTCTTTTTTCGTGCTTTGACAAGTTCATACTAACAAATGGCGACTCACGGGTTTTAAGTCGGCCATCGTTTTTATATTCTATATCTTGACTACTTAGGACCCTGGGGTTTCTTTTCGGTTATTCATTTTACTATTTTTTATGTTGTTTTTCTCACATACAACCCTACGGCTGATAAAATGCTCTGTTTCCATGTGTTTCGCTATTGCGCGAGGAGGCAGGACATCGGCGCAAGCTGAGGCCGCCAAATTTTCCGCAAATGCCGAGACAACGGAGCGGGAGTCGTCGCACCCCTATTAAAAAACAATTCGGGCCCCGGTCGCACTTTTAAACCTCTTTTCTATGACACCTTTGAAAACGAGGATGGAGCACACGACACCGCAATTTTAATTTGTTTTCCTGGATTTTAAGGTTTCTCCAGAAAGCTTTCTGTCGAGGTTTTCCGGCCTCGTATGGCCGTTTCGCTGATTCGATCTTTGCTCATCTAAGTGGGAACATAGCCCCCTAGGGCTTCAGTACCCTCCACTTTTTGTGGAAGAGTTCTTATCTGTTTCAGGTCTGTCTTTTCAGAGTTTCAGCCCCCCTCTTTCCAGATCTGATACCTCCTTTTCAGACCTCTTTTGATCAGCTCTTCTCCCTTTCAAATCACCTCCTGAAGATTTTTTTGGATCTACTTTTAGGGCCTCCTCCTTGCCCCTTCTTCTTTTTGCTGATTTCCTCCCTTTTTCCAGCCACCTTGCCTCTGCCTCTTGGCTGTGATCTGCACCTCTTTTCAGCAACTTTTCCCTTTAGATCCATGTCCCTTTCGACCCTAGATCTATTGGCCTCTTTTTAATGCATTTTGATTAGATTTTTTCCCTCTGTTAGATTAGTTTTGAGAGACCCGCCTTTTTGGGTTGAATCGATGCATTAGTAGCTGTTAATTTTCTGTTATTTCAGCATTATATACTGTTCTCTGCATATTTATTTTCAGTTACGCAGCACACTTTTTCTCTTACTCTCAAAACGAAAAGGGTTTAAAAATTAAAATTAACGCACGCCACACACTCACCCTAAGCGAAGAAGAGCCTGGTTTACACCACCAGGAAAAGACTTTAAAATCAATTGACACTGCACCTATCTGCCCTTGTTTCGACTTTTTAATCACTTGATCCTGCACCTCCCTGCCTTTGTTGGTCGTTCTTCTTCCCCTTGTGCCGTGTTTGTGTTGTCACCATTGCGCCCCCAAGGCACACATCCCGGAGACTTCTTGGCCTTCACCCTCAGTTTCCGGTCGGTCGACCCACTCCTTCCCGCCGTCATCGAGTTAGTCCTCCTCCGAGTCCGCACTCCGACTCCTCTTCTGATTCATTGGGTTCTCCTTTTACTTCTGGTTCTCCCCCTGTAACCTTCACTATGTCTGGTCCAGAGCCTAACACTAGCGGTACTCCCGGCCCTAATGTCGGGACTACTACTAACGGAACCGCCACAGGAACTACCTCGAATACTCCCTTGCTCCCCTTCTTGGCAGGCCTCAGCCTCCCCGATTTGGACCGATTGATTAACGACCCTATACACCATGACTCTAGTTGGCCTGCTATGCCGACAAAGCTCCCTTCCGACATCCCAAAGATTGAAGGCCTCGCTAGAGAAGATCCTTCAAATCATGTTCGATCTTTCCACATGTGGTGTTCCTCTACCTCCATTACCGATGACTCTGTCCGTCTTCGGTTGTTCCAACGAACGCTTACAGGCGCGGCTTCTAAGTGGTATGTTGATCAGACCCCTTCCTCTCATACCACCTTTGCGACTCTTGCCCGGGCTTTTTTATCTTACTTCCAGCTTCCCCTTCATTATGACACTGGTATCGAACTTTTGACTTCTTTCTGTCAATCATCTGTGACCCGCCTATCCGATCATGTCTAGGAATGGCGGAGACGAAAGAGCCTATGTCAATCCCCTACTTTCGAAGACCATGTCTACATGGACTGGTTCCTTAGATCTCTACTGCCTCCTATCGGGAAAGATGTCGCATCGCATTTCCCCCAAACCGAAGAAGCCGCCCTCCAACTGGCGTTAAAATATGACTTGATCTACGCTCAGACGGGTTATGTTTATACTGTTCTACCTGATCTCCCCAGACCCGGTGGTGTCAATACACCGGGGGCACCTCATGCCACCGACGGTATCGTTGGAGCTCTCTCTCACCCATATGCCCAACCTCCCATGGGTTATGGTTTTCCTAGGGGAGGGGGCAGCACCTCCCGCACTTGTTCCCCTCCCGGTAGCATGTATCCAGGATACGGCATGCCTCAGCCTTTTTCCCAGTCTCCTTCTTACCTCAATGTTGCCCACCCTAACCATTATCCTTATCCGCAGCCTGGTGCTCCAGCTCCTCCAACATTTGCACCTCCTCCTCCCTTGCCTTCTCAACCCCTGCAACAGCACTCACCACCCCCTCAAGAGCAGGTGGATGCACAACAGGGATTCGGGGCTACCCAACCACCTGACAGACAAGCGGCCACTAAACCTTCCCCTTCCGATTCCTCCAATTACCAGATCCTCATGATGAACTCTAATCCACCTCTAACCGTCGACCTTAACCTTCAAACTCAGGCTCGTCAGTACCCCAAGCCTCCCACTCCGTCTGTCCTCGAGTCCCCTTCTTCAGGCTCTATAGAGCCTCTTTCAACATCCAATGGTCCCTTACATATCCCTCAACCCAAATTCGAGGTTCATACCAAGATTCCTAAAGGACCATTACGCTGAAATGCTGCTCCTGGTCGAGCTGCTCATTCGTATAGCATAGTAGATGATTTGGTGCAGTCTCCTGCTGCCATTTCCACATTGGAACTCCTCCAGTTGTGCCCTTCCCAAAAGAAGGCTCTACTATCTACCATGGGCGCTGTGGATCCTGCTAATGACAAAATGATTTTTTTCGACGCCCATCAATCATAATATCCTCCCCTTCCTGCTTCCGTAGCCTTTTAAATCCCAGTCAAAATACGGAACGCTAATTTTTCTCGGTGTATAATTGATGAGGGGGCATCCACCTGTGTGATGTCTGCTTCAGCTTGGAAGCAACTCGTATCTCCAGATTTGGCCCCTTCCACGATCACCCTTTGAGCGTGGGATGGCCAAGCCTCCCAACCCATTGGCCTCTTCCGTAATTGTCCTATCACTCTTGCGAGCAAGACTGTTTGCGTTGATGTAGAATTCATCGACACCCCTCTCGATTACAACATTCTCTTGGGGCGAAGCTACACCTATTCCATGTCTGCTGTCCCATCTGTGGTTTTTCGCAAGATGTCTTTTCCTCACAATGGAAAGATAGTCACCATTGACCAGTTGACGTATCATGAGCCAAAATCTCGGACCTCCCCCCCAGACGACCATCTCTCTTGTAGCCAATAAGCAAACAGTCGATTTCTTGACCAGTGTCTCTCCCGGCGTCTACAAAGACTCCTCTTTGATTGGCACCTTCCCTGGTCTTCCTCCTCCTCCTATCTCCGAGCCCAGCTCATCGAATGTTTGCATGATGCAATCGTCTCGAGCTGCTCTCAAGCAACCTACTTCGGCTAGTCAACAACCGCACTCTCCGCAACCTGCTCCTAGCCCTTCACCTGCAGCTGGTATTCATAGGCCTCTTTACCCTCCTCGAACGGTTCCTCCAAGCCTTCGCCATTTATGAGCCATCCCACCTGGCCATTACCCCTCTGGTCAGATACTATTCCTAGCTCCCCCACCAGGAGTGTCCACGGTACCGGTCATGGCCACCCTCTCTCTTCCTAACCTGACCCTTGGGATTCCCGTCTGGTACCTTGATCCTCCAGCCCCAACCTTGCCTGGTCAACCCAAACCTTATCTTGCTTTGACCTCGGTTCAACCGGCCCCCAGGACTTCTCCCGCCACAACAGTGCCTCAGTCACCTCAACAGGAACCACCTCTTGTTGCGATCGCTTCGGGTAAGAAGGGCATAGCTCGCAAGGGGGCATCAAAGGACAAGGATACCCCGACAAACCCTACCCCTCCTCGGCCTCCAAAGCATACCATCTAGTGTGCTTTGTGTGATATTTTCGGTCACGCCACCCATACATGTCCTGAATTGCTTCATCTCAAGCCCATGGTTAATGTCACGTTCCCCGAGTCCCTGGTCCCAGAAGCCTTTGTTCCTTTCGCGACCGCAGCCACGAACCCCTAGACTATTCACACCAACCACCCCTATGCTTTGTGTGACCTCCATGGCCATTACACCCACCTTTGTCCCCACCTCGTGGACTTCCGCACCTCTCTAGCCGCGGTCCGCCAATTCGAGGCCAAGCACAATGAGTCCACCTTTCCCATATTTGCGCATTTTTCTTTGGAAAAAATACCAGACATGACTGCTCCCATTGACATCCCCCCTCCTGATGTCGAGATGACGGAGCCTTAGCGGAACTTTGTCTGCCTTCTGTCACCCCTTGTGACGATGCGCATGTGAACCTCTCTTCTCATGATGATGAGTTAGGTAGCTTCGCCGCGTCAGGTGGTCTTTCTTCCACCAGTCACCCCATCTTCTATCACGATGACGACATTATGGAAGCAATCCCCACCCCTGCCTTTATCTATTCCCCCTTACATCGAACCCCTGCGTTCACACCACATACACCTTGTGGCCATTACATTGAAACCCAATGTTTGGGTAAGGGGGCACCCACATTTGAGAGACCAAGAGATGCAATTCTCCACAACTCTCTTAGTGTATCTGGTCGTGCCGACTTTGGTACCATTATTCTTCCACCTTTCGAAGAACCTCTAGAGTCCCATATCACTTCAGATCACTCTAGGGATGATACCCCTTATCATTCCCTCATCTTCCATCAGCAAACCAATCTCTTAGACATTGTTGTTGACCAACCTATGGGTTTTCAAGGAGAGCATCAGTTCATTATCTCCAAATCCTCTCTTTGGGATAGTGACACCAGGTATGCCACCCCGAAAACTTAAAGTCCATTTGCTTCATATATGCAGTACTAAAAGAGATTGGTAATCCTCCATTTCCTTTCTCAAAACTACATAACCATAACGAAAACAAATGGCACACCACATCATTAAAATGTGTTTCGATTCCCCTTTTTCTAAATACATTTTGGCATGACCACACCATGCTTGGGGGCACCTATGCCCCTCAACCATAACCCTCCTCAAAATCGAATTTCTTCACTTGCAACACTCATATTAGGGGCACCATTTGGCCTCCATACTTATCCATGCTCGTGTTGATGTTCGTCATGAGTTACCATCTCGTACTCATGTTTTCATGGTCCCCCATTGGACCTTTACTGTGTGGCAGCACCATCAAGTCACCCTTGTTTAGAGCATCCAAGTTGAGTTATCATCGCATTCATGGAGTCTATCCCGAGTCCCTTTGTACCCCGCTATAGTCCTCCATCCTTCATTGCTTCGTCTCTCTCTTGTGTCGCACATTATGGTCGTCAGTCCCACTGTCCCCTATCCCTTATGATACTGTGTCATTCGCTGCCATGTCATTCATGCCCTTTATGCTCTAGCAAGGGAAGTCGTCCATTCGCTACTCAGTCCCCTCCATTTCCTCATCATCATTGGTATTAGTCTGTCCGTCGCGCTACTATTTTCTCTCATGCCTTAGTTGAGGATCTCTCATTGCCTCACCTATGGTGGACCTCCTTCTGTCGACATCAACTCCTTCATTTCAGAAGACAGGTCTAGAGGGCGGTGTACCTTGGTTCCAGCGTCCACTCTTGTTCGGTGCCTCGGATCAGGCAAAGGGTTCTCTCATTTCCATTTAACTTGATTGTTTCTCCACTCCAGCTCCTTTCAGCATGATCGAGATCCGTATGCTTGATGGTTTAGTGATGCAGCAGCAGCTATTGGTGATGCCCGGGTGTGTGTGAGATGTCTCAACCCTCATGAGGGGGTGGCCCTGCAGGTAGCCCCCCACATGCCCGGATGACCTCTTCATTACAGCCTTTGATGCAGCTCCATATATTTGATGATGTCGGCCTTAGCCACTTGCAACGCCTCTTTGATTTGCATGTATCAGTCAGATTTTTCGAGCCCTTCCCCATTTTCAGGGGGCATTTGAGTTGTATTTGTATCTCATGTACTCAGATATTATTGTATAAGTCCTAGCTGTTATCCCAGGCACAGCATGTATGTGGGATCCTTCATTGTATTTCTATTTGGCTCATGTTTATGTCGGTTGTACTTTATGGTTCGGTCCCTTGTTTACTGGACACACTATTCTTTTGTACTTTGTCTCGGCGGGCATAGGTATGCCTCCCTCGCCGCCTTTAGCACAAGTACCCTCTCATAAAAAGAGACTTGTTGCACCTGTAAGTCTCGTCTCCTCAGGGTCTAGTTCTTCAGCACATTAGTCTACCTTACATCTCTCTCTCCGACTTCCCTTTTGATGTCTGGTGATTGAGTTCTTACAACGTACTTCGGTCATACGATTTGCTCCTAACACTCGCACGCTGGGGGACAATCTGTTACACCATTTTTTGGTCATCTAACCTACTATCATTAGATGGACTCAAGTACACCACGTAAGACCAATTTTACCCTAAGTAAAATTGCTTTCACTATGTAAAATAACTTAATAAAACACATTTATTAGGTTGTTTATGGTCTAAACAGGAAACCCCAAAAGGAAATATTAAACAAACCTATATTTGTTTGATTTTCCTGGTCATGTTTAACCCAAAAAAAGGAAATTAATTAGATAAATCTTTATTTATCTTATTATTTTCTAGGAATAATTATTTAAACCTTATTTAAATAATATTCCTTGTTAAATATGACTAAATCACCCATAAATAATTAAATAAATCATTATTTATTTGATTATCTTTTAAACACCTCCTTAAAATGATAAATAAATCAGTTATTTATTTATTATTCACAAATAAAGGGATTTGACCCAAGTCAAATACTTTTTCCCTCCAACAAATATAATAAAATATTCCATAAAAGGTGGATCTAGATTTGGTTAATATTATTTGAATCATGCACCAAGATCTAGAATGACCCAATATTTTGTTATAAATAGGAGGGTTTTTCCTACCATTCTTCACCTTTTGTTGCCTATTAGATCACTCTGGATCTAAACTCTTGGTCCGACTTTGAGCCATTATCATTGTCATATTTTCCATTATTTGCTGTGTGAGCTCCCTTTGAGTTCTATCTTTGTCTGGGTTTTCTACACCAATAGGAGAGAGAAATGCTAGATCTGAAGTGCTGAGGACTTCCAAGAACCCATCCCATTGAGGAGAATTGGAAACATCTTCTTGTTTTCCTCCCAGGTGCCCTTAATACAAAAAATTCTTTCAAAAATTGTTCTTGTCTTGTGTATTGGATATATGGAGCAAAACCTTCTCTTTACTGCTTAATGTCTTTCTATGCATAGATCTGGTTTTTTGCAGCTCTTGTCTTGATCAACTAACTGTAGATCTGAAGATATTGGCAGTCGTATTTGATGTTAGGGTTATTAGTTATGCGTAGCTAAAGTGGTATTTTTTCGTACACTTCGACAAAGGATTCATACTAACATAAGTGACTTGGTTTCTTCCTTGATTCAGCCTCCTAGGATGACTGTGATAACCTGGATTCTCCTGCAGTTGAGGGTACTAATATTCTTGCATGTATGAGATATATTTTCCCCAAAACAGATCAAAATCACTTCAGCTCCTCCTTCTCCCTTCTTCGCTTGATGAGAGGCTTCTCTTCTTGTGTTTTTCGCACTTGATATTCTATTTTAGATGCTTGAATAAATGAATCTTCAAGTGAGGCCGAGTCCCTATATACATACTTCTTCCTCATGCTTGAAGGTCGGCTTGACTTGATCCTAGTCCTACATGTTAACTTGGAGTGGACTTATTGCTTCATTTGATGTTTGTCTTGATTAATGCTCTTGGACTTGGACTTGGAGGGTGTTTTGACTCTTACAATGACTCATATAAATGTGTAGCACGCCCAAGAAGGGTATTTCATACATGATAAATACTCAATTGAATTTATGGCTTAATTAACAAGACTAATAGCTTACAATGGGAGCTTTATCTATAAAATAAAATTCCTTGTGCATGAAACCCGTGACTCAAACATAGAATAATTTTATTTTTCTTCTTTACATTAACTACATAAAATCATGATTACATATGTCATTATGAAGACCGAACCTAGTTACATATTTCAACAAATTGGAATTTCCTCAGTATTTCCTTCATGAGGAAACTGTCCATCATCTACATCTGCATGACCTGCATTCACAAGCATTTCATTATTTTTAAAATCCTGAGATCCTTGGATCTCATCGGCTCTTTCATATTTATATTCACCAAGAATTGGTCCTTGTTTCAGTTCACAAATGCAAACCTCCATCTCTGCTAGCTTGTGTTATTCTTCCCTTTGATGAATGCTAAACTTGTGCGTCAACTTCACCTGCAATTTGTGTCATTTCACTTTATTTCATAGAAGCCATCCGCATCTCTGATATTTATCTTCTTATTGTAGTAGCTCCATAAGCACATTCAATTGTGCCTTCATCTCAGTCGTCTCTCTCAAATTCCTCATCCTTCATTTTCATCATGCTAGCTTCTTTGACATTCTCTTTCATCAGCTTATAACTTCTCCCTGAACCCTTGACAAGACTATTAGTAGTCATTGCCACTTCCTTCTTTCATGAACTCTCTTGTCTACTTGTGACTTGAAATTAGGCAACATCTCACCAAGCTATCTCTTTTGAACGTGGCAAATGGTCCACTTCACTTGAACCTTCTTTCTGAGCACTCTTTCTCTCTTGGTTGTCGCATATACCTTACTCACTTACTGAGAACGTCCACTTGTCCTCTTCCTATTCAACAATATTAATTTGTTGCTATGTTTTTGTCACAAATTTATTCACATAAGAGCTTTATATGCTCGTTTTCCCTCTGTCATAAATTTAATGTTATAATGGATGCTACGTTCACATTAATTAATTGTCAACAAAAAACACAAGACCAATCATTTGTGAGGTCTCAATAGATTTGCTCTTCCATACTTTACATAAGATTTTATGTGTTATCTTCCTGCAAAAAAACCTTCTCACTGATATCTATGTTTCCCAAAGAACATATCCTTGCTCTAATACCACTTGTTGTAGGAAAATTTGAATTTTCATGCAAAATTCAACTTCTCAATCTAGTTTACATGCACATAATCTATTATTTAGTCAATTAACTATTATTCAACACATCTCAAAGCATTTAAATTAACACACACAATAATACAAAAAATCATACACATAGGCTTTGGTGAATCTTCATTTCCATTAAACAAGGGAAAACTATACATGCATAAAGTCATAATCATACATTTCTCTCTTGGCTTGATTCTACATTAATTTGGCCATTTTTTTCCCTTTAAGCTTAAAAAAATTATAATAACATATACAAACAAAATAAATTTGCCTAGATCCATAACTCAATCCACAAATCACTCATGCTTTTCAAGGTAGACTCTTATGCCTTATTGACAATTTCTTCCCTATCCACAACTTTTCTAAATCCTAAAAGCACCCCCAATAGTTTCTAAGGTTTCTAAATTTTTTCTTATCCTAACAACTTGTTAATTGCTACTAAGATTTTTTATCCTACAACCTCTCATGATTTATTTCCTAAATTTTCCATGCCTTAAAAGGCATATTTTCTTCTTAAAAATCTTATCTCTATCTACAGTTCTCTAAGAAATAAAGAAATTAAAATTATTTACCATAAGGAAATAAAATTCCTTTTCCATATTAAGACTCGGTTTGGAGCTTTGTCTCCAAAAAGCTTGATACCTTGGAAGCTATAATGCTCCTGAATCACTAATTGGTTTGTGTGGGGTTTAGTTCTAATTAGGGCTCAGGTTCAAATCTCATGTGGAGGGGTTGAGGATGGAAGCCAATTACGGAGCTTACATTGTCTAAGGACAATGATACTAAATTAGTATTAGTAGAACCCTTCCCTAATTGGACTTTTTATATTAAAGATCCATGAACTTGTGAACTTATATACACTAGTCACACTAATATTAATTGTTTAAGTGTTTTATATATATGAGGCGTGGACTAGTTGGTTTTTTACTGCCCACTAGATCTCAAGTTCAAATTTCATGGGAATTTAAAATTATCTCCAATTTATACTTGTTTATATGAAACATTCATAAGCTTGTGAAATTTTATATACCAATTGCAATTTTATATCTATACACATCCCATCCAGTGTAAACTACTTGGTTTATGTGGGGTTTATTCCCCATCTAGTGTAAACTACTTGGTTTATGTGGGGTTTATTCCCCATCAACTTTTGAATGGTTGAGAGTGAAATTTAAGTATAAGATTACATTATTCTAAATGATTGCCCCTAAAGGCACTCTCCAACCCAATATGCTAAAGATGTTGTAATGTAATGTCCTGTTTAACATTTTGACTCGCTAAAATTACATTAAAAAAAAAAATGAAAAAATATAAAATTAATAATGTTGGGTAATTTAATTGGTAGTTAAATTACTTCATTAATTATCGATCAAGGTTCGTGTACTTATGAAGTGCATGTGCACAATATATGCTAGGAGTTTCACTTTTTATTTTGAAACAACAAAGCAATCAAAGGAAATTACGAAATAGACTAAATCAAGATCAACTCATCTCTACTTTATGCACATGTTCTTTCTATCAATATTGAAAAGATAAACTATGCTTTCAAACACAAGATTGAGTTGCAAAAACTATTTAATGGCATTTGAATTAAAATACCTATTAAAATATCATCTAATTTCATGGAATTGAAAGGACTAACCTAACTTCAACAAATTGAAAGGACTTATTCTACTTGAATTAAATTAAAAGACTATTCTACTTGCTGAAATGAGATATTATTCTATTGCAACAAATTGAAATGTTATACTATGAGACAGAATTGAAATTGATTCTAAAGCTAAGTAAACTAAAATCAAATGCACCAAGGAGCATAAATAAAGTTTCAAATCATGCCAGATTACAAATGTGCGCAAGTGAGATCTGAATTAATCTAAGCATATAAATCCGAGACTGATAAAAATTATTTAATACAAAATGTCTTTTATTTTTGTTTTTAAAGAGCTCTCAAATATGAACAAAATAAACTAATATGCAAATATGACTATAACTAGTTGAAATAAAATAGAATCAAAGCATCAAAACTATCTTTAATATGCAAATATTATTGTAACTAATTGAAATAAAATAGAATCAAAGCATTTAAACTATCTAAAAACTCTCTAGGGGGGCCTCTCGTTGAGTGTAAGGCATGATGAATACAAATCAGATCGATTATTGACACATTTGCAATTTAGGAATAGAGCACTTGTATTAATATGAACAAAAAGTCTTCAATAGAAGAAAATGACTACAAACTTGATGTCCCCCAATTGTATTGTTTCAAGGCTTATTTATAATGTCTTTCAAATAACAATTATAAGTCTTATAAGCTGAAAAATAATTCTATATGTGACAACTATCTCATTAAATCAAAACAGAAATTGTGCTTCTCATATTTGCTACGAGAAGAGAAAATCATGAGATAATCTCAGATTGACACATCATAAATTACGATCCCAAAATTTTATCGTTCACTCCCATACTCGCTTGACGATACCAAGATCTAACTTCAAACGTTGTGTAAGGGTCGACTATTATAACCATAATTAACCTCTAGTTTGACCATGGAAATTCTCAAACCTCGTGAGTTGCCAAATCAACAAAATAGGTGGATGTCCTTGTGTTAAAAATTTTCCATCTACCTATATCCTTTATTCTTCTTCAAACGCATTGGAACCTGTCTAACCATGGATGCAGTTTCAGAACCTTTGGTTAGTTGTTGAATGAGTGAATTTCGGTAGCTATAGAGATGTTTTGATTAAATTTCATAAAGAAACAATAGACTATAAACCATGAATGAATGATACCTTTTATTATTTCTGAGCATATATGAAGTGACATTTCAACTTGAAAATGTAGAAAAACTATCATGAAAAAGGTTGAAGATGAAGGTAAAAGGGTATCGAAAAGAAGATAATTCAGGACTTCAACATTCTCCCACACCGAGGATTTTGCATGTCCTCATGCAACAAAACTTCAAAATTGATAATAAAAAAAATTGTTTACTTAATTGTTTTTGAAGCTTGTATTATAACATCCAAACTGGTGGCTTCCCTTCGACTCTTAACATTAAGTGCTAGCCTTGGTTTTCTCATTAAGATCCTTCCATGCAATCCTCTGACTATGTTTCTGAGAATCTTGTTATTGGCCTTGAGTTTCTTGTTTTTCTTATACCGGTGGCATAGTTTCAACAACATACTATCATCTTGAGTCCTCAAAATTTCATTTTGTATTTTCATTGCCTCAGTTTATTCTTTGAGATGCCTATTTAATATTTCTAGCTCATGTAAATGTTGTTTTAGAGCATCTACAATTTCTTGTTCTTTTTTAGGAATGTCGTTAGTTGAAGGAACTTTTTCGATAAAAATGTCTTCATATTCATTTTGTAGAGGATAATTTACCTTGTGTTGTGCCCTTTTCTCTAGTGTTTCCACATAATCATAAATTTGTTGTTGGACAAGATCGATTTCAAGTGTCTTCCTGGTTGGACTTGGAGCTTGATGAAATGGTGATTTCCTTGTTGCTTCAATGCATTATGATCTTCCTCATCAAGATTAATAGTTTTAGGAGATTTTGATTGTGTTTGTATATTCAAATTATTAGAAATACATTTACTACATCTCAACTTCAACTCTGGTTCCCCTATCTCACGGATAGTTTTCCTCTCATTGCCTGGATCCCGCATTTTTCCTTGTCCCTTATCCACTGCCTATGTTCCTTGTATTGCTTCAGAATACTTAATGCTTGAGTTGGATTTATTTCTTCTAACTCTTTGTTTTTCATTTTTATAATTAACTTTTTCCAGAAATTAACTAAGGGGAGTGTTTTCCTCTGGTTCATATAGTAGAGTTTTCATCTATTCTGCTTCATTTATAGTCAAACCCTCTTCTTCATTGATGGGTTGAGGGTTAGGGTTTGAAACTATTTTGCACCAGCTTATTTTAGGTTTTGTTACTACTTCCTCTTCTGGAGCCTCTACAAAATGATTTCGAACTAAAAATATTTGCCAATTATCCCCCCTTAGTCCTCAAATGCTCTTCAATAATAATTTTAATTAATGCATGATGATACAGAGCACTGTCAAGGGTTTTAGAATCTCATTGTGCACTAGAGATAATTTTATTAACACTACACATTAGAAAATATGGTAGGTTTAACTCATTTACTTCAATGAAGTGCATCAAGAGTCGAGCATGATATAAGAATAGTGTGCCATATCGACCTTCAAAAGTCAAAAAATTCTGAATGACTAGCAACATATTTCTCCACTTCGTTTTTAATACAGTTACTGGTATCCCTTTTTTAAAGATGAAAGTATCAATACCTGGGTTTTGGAGGAAGGTTGTCCACTCTCTTTCTTTGATCTTTCTGTTTTTGAACCAAATCTCTATGTTCCTTGGTAAACGTTTTTCCTCTGCGATAATAGAATTTGTAATGATAAGCTTGATGTTCCTTATCTCAACCTCTACTCCATTGCATGCCCAAGCAAATGCCTTTGTCACTTCCACCTCATATCCATCGAAATTTTCAAAGAATCCAAGCCAACCAACTTTCTATAATTGGTCTTTGGCCCATGGATACACCTAAAGAAACTTAACACCATTGAGCTCAAATCTAACAATTACACCCATGATGGAACAATTTTTTTAGTCTTGAATTAATTCTCTTGATAATGGTAATGGAGAGATGGTCGAAAAAGAAGAATGGTTTTATGGTGGTCAGGAGGAAGTGAAATAGATCACTTAAGGCGATGGTCAATCCATAATAAAACCTCTCCTTTTGCATAAATAATTTGCCATGCTAGATCCATTTTTGTAGGACTGTTAGAATATAGGTGATTTTTCATGCAATAGAGAGATCTTGATGTGGATTATAAGGATATGATGATAGAATAAGGCTATGATTATATCGGATGGAATAGGAATTTTATAAGGTCTATAGTTTTCTCAGTCGTTATAATATCATAATCATTCAATGAGCTTATAAATCTAATGTTCCTTAAATGAAAAATAATCTTTCATTTTATTTGCATACCTCGAAGCACATACCTCCTTGATATATGATGTATTTTATTTGTTGCAGATCTGGATTGATCTAATGCTTCCTTAGGTATAGAATATATGTAGATTGATGTAAGATGCAGAATTTGAATTAGGTGGCATAATGCCACAAATTTTGTAGGTATTTCCTTTTAAAAATTTGTTGTTGTTGATGGGATGGATCTTTATTACTGTTGTTGTCTCCTGATGATGCCTGAAAAAAACCAAGTCTCAAAAATATTGATTAGACCTAAAAAATTTATTAGAATAAAAAGGAAGTGGGAAAAAACAAGGAATATGAAAATATAAATTTCCAAGAATTCTTGGTTTTAAGTTAATATTTTCTCTGTAGATATGCCAACAATGTTGGTTTTCATATCTATACTTATTATTATTTTTAAGAAAATAAAATTGCAATGTGGTTGGAAGATGAGGAGAAGGATCTCCTTTTTCAACCAACTTGAAATCATAATTATTTTGCAAATATTTAACAAATTCCTCTCTTGTCAAAGGCTTATGATATAGATTTCATCTATGGCCATTAACAAGGAAAGTAATCTTTTCTTCATCAATATTATTGATTCTAACAACTCCATTATCAAGGACAATATCTATCTCATAGGGACCAAGCCAATGATTTTGAAATTTTCCTTGAAAATCCTTGAATTTAGAGTAAATAAGAAGAGCCCAGTCACCTGGATTGAATTTCTTAACTTTGATTATTTTTTCATGCCATATCGATCTTTGTTGTTGGACTATGTTGGTTCTTTGGATAACATCTTATTGGATCTCATCTAACTAGCTCAACTATGCTAACCTTTGTTTTTGAGATTCAGATAGATCAAGCCCCAATTTTGTTGTTGTTATGAAAGTCTCCACCTCGAATTCAATTGGAAGCAGAACTTGTTTCCCTTAGACAAGCTCATAAGGAGTGTGTCCAGTAGTATTCCTCCATGTGGTACGGTATGCTCAAAGTGCCTCTAGAAGCCTTTATGCCCAATCTCTTCTATGCAAGTGTACAATCTTGGTCAAGATTACTTCAAGTACCTTATTGGTAGATTCCCCTTACCCATTTACCTCTAAATGAAATGGAGTATACTTCCAATGTTTTATCTTGTATTGCTCTGTTATTTTCTGCACCAACTTGGATGTGAATTGAATACCCATTTTGTAACATAATCAATACAAACAATTATATACCTTTTTCTGCTTAGATGGAGGATTGATTGGACCAACAAAATCTAGAGCCCATTTTTCAAAAGGCCCCACAAGTACCTAAGGTTGTAGAGGCATCTCATCCGTTGGAATGGGTTTTCCCATTCTTTGGAAACTATCATATCTTTTGGCATATTCCTTAACATCTTTAAAAAGAGAAGACCAATAATATTCCAAAAGAAAGATTTTATAAGCAATTCTTTTATCGACAAAGTGTCCTCCACATGGTTCATCATTGAAATATTTCAATATCTTTGGTACTTCATCCTCTCAGACACATCTTTAGATGATTAGGTCAGGTCAAGTCTGGTACAATTCTCCCTCTATCCATGAGTAAGGTGCACTAGATTTGATGACGTTCTGCTTTTCTTTGGCTGATAATTGTGGGGAAAACCTTCCTCTAGCCAAATATTTAGCAATATCTACAAACCAAGGAGTTTTAGTAGACACTACAAAATTATATTCATCTTGAAAATTATCCTTCGTAGGAGTATCATTATTATCATTTTGTATCCTATAAAGGAAATCAACAACTGTGTCTTCCTTTCTTGGCCTATCTAGAATATAAATATTGAATTCTTGTAATAATAATATTCATCTAGTAATATTGACATTATTAATTAGTTTATTCATTAAATATATGATATCAAAATGATATGTATGAATGAAAGTTTCATAACGAGTGATATAATGTCTAAACTTATTAATGACATGAACAACAACTAAAAACTTATTTTCTGTTACTGTGTAATTTAACTTTGCAGGATTCAAATTTTTACTTGTGTGATTAATAGCATAAGGAGTTATATATTTTTGTCCCAACACAACGCCTAAAGTTGTATATGAAGCATCAGTTGAAATATGAAAAATAAAAGACCAATTAAGTCCTCTTCATATTGGTGCTTCAATGATTCAAATGATTTCTGGTAGTCAAAATTCCAAACAAAAACACAATCTTCTGTACAAAATTTGAAAAGTGGAGAGGCTATTTTTGTGAATCTTTCTATGAATCTTTTGTAATATCCTGTAAAACCAAGAAAAATTATAACTCTTTGACAAGTAGGAACTGAAATCTTAGAAATTACTTCTACCTTAGATGCATCCACCTTAATTCCATTGCCTGAAATATGGTGGCTTAAAACAATTCCCTCATTAAACATCATAAAGCATTTCACATGAATTAATTAAATATTTGCTTCCTTAAATCTAATGAGAAATTTTTCTAATTCCTCAAGGGATTCTTCAAGAAAATGTCCATAGACGTTGAAATCATCCATGTAAACTTCTACACAATCATGCATTAGATCAAAAAAGATACCTAACACTGCTCTTTGAAATGTTGGAGGGGCATTACCTAACCCAAAATAAATTACCCTATAAGCATATGTACCCCATGGACATGTAAAGGTTATTTTGTCTTGATCTTTTGGTGCCAATTGGAGCTGGCTACATCCACTACAACCACCAAAAAATGAAAAACATTTCTTCCCTGACAAGGTATCTAGTACTTGATCAGTGGATGGTAGTGGAAAATGATATTTTAAAGTAGCCTTGTTCAATTCTCTTTAATCAATAACATTCCCCATTTTCCATTCTTCATAGGAGCAATCATTAAAGGTGAGACCCATTGACTATCTGATATCAGATAAATGAAATTCACATCAAGAAGATTTTGTAATTCCTCCTTAACGATTTCTCTCATATTGAGATTCATCCTTCTCTAAGGTTGTCTAACTGGTTTGACATTTTCCTAAATGCAAATGTGGTTCATACATGTATTAGGATCCATTCCCTTCATATTAGTATATTCCCATGCATATGCAGAAGAATGTTTTTGTAGCATCTTTATCAATTGCCCCTTTTGAAATTATTCCAAGTTATTATTAATGTTTAATGTTTTTCCTGAAAAAAATTATACTAAAGAGTTTCCAAAATTTTCCATAGAATGTAAAGCTATTTTATGAGATGATAAATATTCAATATTACATTACTCTTTAAAAATTTGATATTGCTCACAATATGAAGAAGAATCATTATTATTCATCAAATTTATCAATTGATCCTCTTCATTTATTTCTGAAAGAGTAAATACTGGTTGAATGTCATCAAAGCCTTCATTATAATCATTTATCCAAATTTCACTTTCTACTTCAGTTATTGTTTTTACAGGTGGGTACAATGTGAATTTATTTGTAGAGATAACATAAGAGATGTGCATATCACCAGATCTAAAACTTATGAATGCATCAATTGTAGCTAGCCAAGGTCTAAAAAGGATCAATGAATGGCCTCCTAGATTATTCTTGGGAGTTAAAATCACAAAATCAACACGATACTCCCATGAATCTAAAGATATAGACACATCTTATAATATACCATTTAGTTTGATAACTGATCTATCTACCAATTGTAGTAAGGTTGGGGTATATTAAAGATTGAGAAGCTTTCATTGATCCATAGTTTGCTTGCTCATAATATTAATGACTACTCCTAAATCAATCAAAGTGTTTGGAATTTCAATACCATTGATGTGGATTTTACAATAAGGCTTCTAGGATGTAGATATTTTTGAACTATTGGTTTCCCCATCATTATATCTACAATATTTCCTACCAATTGGATCTTTTTAACATCTCTTCTTTCTCTTCCTCATTTTTTAATGCACAACTGCTTTATTGTTTGTGCAAATATAGGTATTTCCTTTATAGCTTGAAGTAAAGGAATTTTGATGCAAATATTTTTCAATGCATCTAGGATATCATATCCACATAAAACAATTTGCCTTTCTACTCCCTTGTCAATTTTTAGTCTTTCATGAAAAGGAGGATCTTGTAATGAAACAAAAGGTTGTTCTACTAGAGGAATTGAAGGACTTGGTGCTATTTGGTTGTCATATAATTGAGTAGGAACATATTCTTTTGGAGGAGTCCTTCTTGATCAAGAGATTTATATTTTTCATGAATTATATCCTTCTTAAATTATTAAATGACAACTGATGATTTATTTTACAAAACCTTACTAGATCTGAGTTGGACATCATTTATACCTAAGGGGGTTATCAAGCAGGCTTGAAAATTTTGACCCTCAACATTATAAATGGTTTGTTGAATATTTTTATTATTTGGATTTGGAAGTGGTTGAGTGGGTAGTTGATTGTATTTCTTAGGAAATGGAGTGGATGGTAATGGAAGCGATTGATTTGATGGTTGTGGTTGGAATTGTGGTTGATTAGGTTGTGGAATTTCATGAATTGTATCCTTCTTAAATTATTAAATGACAATTTTGATGATTTCTTTTACAAAAACCTACTAGATCTAAGTTGGACATCATTTATACCTAAGGGGGCTATCAAGCAAGCTTGAAAATTTTGAGCCTCAACATTATAAATGGTTTGTTGAAGATTTTTATTATTTGGATTTGGAAGTGGTTGAGTGGGTAGTTGATTGTATTTCTTAGGAAATGGAGTGGATGGTAATGGAAGTAGTTGATTTGATGGTTGTGGTTGGAATTGTTTTTGATTAGGTTGAGGAGGGTAGTACTAAGGTTGATATGGGGAATATGGTTGTTGGAATTGAGGAACCTTGTGCCCAAGGTGGATTTTTAGGTTGAGGTGGCGAAGGTTTCCAAGGCATTGATGTATTCAAATTGCTTTGTTGTTGTGCATATGGTTGATATTGAGTTTTGAGACCTTGTATATGGTTGATATGGTTGATATTGATATTGAGTTTTGAGTTCCTCTGCTATGACATTTTAGAGAATTATTAATTGCTCTCTAGACCCCCTAAGATCGTTTATTTCACAAATGGTTTAATACAGTAGGTATCAAACATCATTTATGGCTAGCCCTGCTTATTTGATGTCACTAAAACACTGTTTTTGAAGTCTCTCTCTAAAGTACCATTTGTTAGGTCTGCCAAAGAGGTTTTGTTTCGATCATACCCTTTGCACTTTCTTAAATAATTGTTTTGGAGATCTTCATAGCTATAATCAAAGATGTTTAGGTGTTCCCTCTTCTCTGATTACAGCTATATGTGTGTCTTGAATGTTTTCTGTCCCTAAAGGTGAAATCACTAGAAGTTAAATGAGTTTCTCGCCTTCTATATTTCATTGGAATGTTTGTCTTGAATAATTATCTGCTTAAGTTGAATCAAAGAATTTATGGTTTGCCCTATCTATTGATTGCCTCTTTATGCTTATGATATTTAAGTCCCTTCTTGTTAAAAGTACATGATAAAGGATTCTTAATTTCCCTTTGTCCTACTTTTATTCTCACAATTGATGTCCATCTCATTGACCTTAAAAACCTTGAAGATCCATTGACCAAGTTAGATTTTCCCTCTGATGCTCCCTGATCTATTAATGAACCTTTCATGACTTTTGTAGCCTCCATTGCCCAATGACTTGGATATTTCCTCATTCCATCTATTCTGCTTGACCATCTTGCCCAACCAAAACAAACAACAAACCCTATACTTAATAACTAGCCTAAAATTAACCATATAAAGCAAACAAGTTGACATCCTTTGCATATAAATAGAGAGAGCCCTCTCTGAGTCCAGGAAGGCTAGGTCCTAGGACTCCAAATACTTGTCTGATGTTGCCCTGTGCATTTGGTCTACCAATATGTTAAATCACAGGACCCCAACAAAATCCAAGAAGGGTAATGGAGGAAATGGAGACAATGGAAAGTTGCAATCATCACCCTCATATTCATCTTCATCTTCGTCAACCTCTACATCATCTTCAGTACATCATTCTCACAAAGTCAAGAATATGGGTAAAAGTCCTTTTCTTAAACTTGATGTTAAGTTTGAATTGCCAAAGTTTGATGGTGAATTTAATGTAGAAAAGCTAGATAATTGGATTAGGGAATTAGAGGTCTATTTGAGAATTCAAAATTTTCATGATGATGAAACCAAAATCCAGCTAGCTTCATTGAGAATGGAAGGTGCAGCTCTTGTTTGGTGGAAAGCCAAGACAAAGGAGGAGATCAAAAAATATGGTAAGATTATCTGATCATGGTCTGATTTCATTTCTGCAATAAAACAACAGTTTTATCCATTATGTCACATGCAGAAAGCCATAATGGACTGGAAAAATTTTAAACAGTTGAAAGGACAAAATGTTCAAGTTTATACCAAGAATTTAGAAGAAGAGCTCTTTTACTAGGAATTGATTTGCATAGGCAAGACACTTTACTCAAGTATATAGGAGGTTTACATACTTACCTAAGACATACCAATGTTTAACCCTACAAGCTTATATGAGGATTGTGTTCAAGCCACACATTTAGATACAAGGGGAAAACAAAATTTAGATAGGAATGAGGAAAGTGAGTTTAAAGGCAAATGGAAAAAAAAAGAGAAATTCAAACTCTAGAAAAAAAAGGGGAAATTTTTCTGCAAACATTGTTCTAAACAAGCCATGATGAGGACCATTGTTGGAAAATTCATCCAGAGTTGAAACCAGAAAGTTTTAAAACCAAAGATAAAGCCAAGGAGAAAGGTAAGACAGTTGCAATAGCTGAACAAGACCTAGGATCAGAATTAGGAGATGAAACGAAAATCATAGCTATGGCACTAAAGAACTTGAAGGGGAAAGAGAATGAAACTAAACCCAGTTCTAGTAGTTCTAACTGTCACATAGAAGCTCCAAGTGAAGAGAAAAGACTTGAATTGTTTCATGTGAGGGTCATTTCCAAACATACCAAGGTTGACACACTATTTGACAGTGGGTCACAAGCGAACCTTATTTCTGAATACTTAGTCAAGAAAATAAATCTTGAAACCATTCCACATCCGAAACCATATCCTCTTGGTTAGATTTGTAAGGATGCAAATTTACAGGTTTCAAAGAAGGGCATGTTGCGCTTTGCAATAACAGCACATTTTATTGACACGATTGAATTAGATGTTAATACTTGATATTACAAGTGTGGTGTTTGGCAGTCCTTACTTGTATGATAGGAAATATATCTTCCATCGCCATGAGAACAAGTACCATTTATTCAAGAATGGCAAGGAGTACATTGTGAGAGGACATCGCAAAAAACTAGACTCTTCTTTAGTGAATGCAGGGCAGATGAAGGGGCTCGTCAATGCAAGTCAAAACTTGACATTGATGATGATTAAGCAAAGAGAAGTTTTACATAATCCTCTTCATGTAAATATTGATGTAAATAATGAGTTGTTTCAGTATGAAAGCAGGTTGTCTTTGAAAGAAGATGACAAGAAGTTGCAGCGATCGTCTTTGGTGTCGATCGGTGCGGAAAACAAAGTGTCAATGCAAGAAGGTGCAAAGTTCCAAGAGAGGGAAAAGCATCTAAGGAAAGAAGGCACAAAGTTCAGCAATGATCATTGTTGGTTTCAGAAAGGCATGGTACTATGGCGAGAAAACTTGGTCAGGAATCGACAAAATTACAAGGCTAATTCAACAAAAAATCGCCATAAGGACAAGATGCAAGGTGAAAGTAATTTTTAGTTTCCTTTTATTATAAACCAATGTAGAAACAATATGTTTACTGCAAATTTAAGTTTTTGTTCTGCAAGTTTCGAAAATGTGCAGCATGACAATGTCAAAGTCAGCAACAATTGGTCAATGGAATCAAGGAAAAAAATTGTCGTTTCATGACAAGCTCCAATTAATGAAATCAGGGAAATTTCAGTGGATTAAGATTGGAAGAGTGGAGACTCAGTCTCCTCATCTTCGTGTTCAATAGTCCAGAGAGCTTTTGGGGTCCAAAAGCTTCCTAGTGGGGAGGTGTGATTAGGAGATCATGTCCAAGTTCAAAAATACTCAAAAATGAAAGTGCTCAAAAATGTTTTCAACTTGAGCAACCGGAAAGGTCTCGTCGCTGTGATTCTGGTTCCATGAACGGTTCACAAAACAGAGGTCGTATGCAGAAGTTATGAAGGTTTGAAAATCCCAGTAAACTCCAAACAAATGAGTTTGATCAAGTTTGACTTTATAATTTGGAAAATTTAAAAAAAAAAAATATATATATATATATATATATATGTTAAAATTTGATTTTTCATATGTTTTATTGTCCAAACATTGGGTGCCACGTGGCCTGCCCGAACGCTGCAACGTGGCCCTAGGCCAGAGGTGGATGGCATGGAAAAATTTTTGTGGGTCTACGAGATTCAAACCCGAGACCCGAGCTCTGCGTGCACAGAGGCCTGACCAACCCGCCTATATTACAGTTCTTAACTCTTGTGGTTTTCCGAACATATTTGTTGTTTAAATTTGCAACGGGCATAAAAGGGGTCAGGGCTAGCCCCAATGGTTCGCGACCAGCGCTGAAAACCATGGCCTTAAAGGCCTTAACCGCGGTGGTAAATGGTTAAGAAAATCGCAACATGTTCCAGCGCGTTTCAAACATTAAATACGGAGTTGGGGCGGATGGTTGAACACACGGTTTCGCAAGCGGCTTGGGCGGAGGTCCATGTGACCCTGCCACTTCGGCATTTAACTCGACCGTTAACGGTTCTACCAGATTTGGAGCATGTTCCACCATTTTCGGGGAATCCACCAGTTTGGCACAATTAACTGGAGTTCCTCTAGTTTTGGAGGAGGTTTTCAAGGGATATTGGGAAAATTCTTTTTTTGGCCATAACTTCTTGGATTTTCAACCAGTTTTGATGCATAGATAGTCAATTTTTGGTATTCTCGACATTTTGAACACATTGGCATAGGTTTCAGAGACATCAGAGATAATCTTGTGCAGGTTTATCTTCAGGAATGGTGAAGGAAACACCAGGGCCACTAGGGTGTTTTCAGTGTATTGAGCATCCTTTCACTGTTTTCTGCAAATGAATAGTCATTCCTGACTAATTCAAGCATTCTGAAGTTGGTTTTATAGATATCACAACCATTTGAGGCTTTTATTCACATGTACTTACCATTTTTTAGCAATAAGATATGAGGGACATGCCATTGGGAGCTGGACCAACAGATGTAGCCCAGGAAGGGTGAAATGCTTCATCAAATTTGCTAAGCACTGTTATATGTGATGTTTAATTCTCTGTTATTTACTATTGTACAATATTTTATAAGCAATTTACATGCTTTAACTTCATACAGAAATATGTTTAACTAAGTTAAAACCATTTTTTCACCTGCAAACTTCAAAGAACCTTATGCACACATTTTAATTACTGTTTGGATACTTAGCACAGCAAAACTAATACATTCCATTAATATCAGTATCCTAGAAGGCGACAAAGAGCATTATTTTTTGAGAAAATGTGAAGAAAGTTGGCTTTGGAACAAAATATTGGGACACCTCAGCTTTTCTCAACTATACAAATCAATCAAGATGAGAGTATTTTGTGACTTGCTATACATTTCTCCACATGAAAGTAGCATTTGTAAATCATGTCAATTTGGTAAGAAATTCAGAGTTTAGTTTAAATCTAGAGAAAACACTTTAGGGAAACCCCTTGAACTTGTTCACACTTATCTATGTGGAGCTATGAGAAAGAATTCTCCTCATGGTGAACAATACTTCATGCTATTGATTGATGAATTTACAAGAATGTGTTGGGATGGTTTACAAAATTTTAAATATGAGGCATTTGAAAAGTTTAAAATATTCAAGGCTATGGTGAAAAATGAATTAGAACCAAAAATCAAATGTCTTAGATATGATAGAGGAGGAGAGTTTATATTAAATGAAATTTTTTATTTTTGAGAGCTACATGGCATCAAAAGACATTTTTCCATCTTGTGAAAAACAATCACGTGTATATGTGGTTTCTGATCTAAACAGTCACATATAATTCTCGTTAATGAAAAAGAAGTGGCGCAGATTTAGGGGGCCTTCTCATATGCTACCATCAGTTCATAATTGGCATTCTGGTTCTAGCATTGATTTGTAAAGTTTTTTTATAATCCCCATATGTTGCTTAGAATAATAGTGGTTCATGAGTTGTTGAAAAATGTTATTCTTGCTAGTTGAAATGGTTCTTTGGTGCATTTTTTGATTGATGATATGGATATAATATCAAAATTGATGGTAAGGACTTGGCACAGGTTCAGGGGTAGAATATTCCATACTTCTAATGGTTTATTGTTGGCATCATGATTTCTTGAACTTTCCTTGTTGCATTATGATGACTATGATTGTTAGTGATCCATTTATACGGTTATTCTTGTTGTCATGACTCATTACTAAACATATATGTGTTGTCACCATATCAATGATGCTTGCGCTGATTGATAAGGAGAGATTGATGCTACATTTTCTTATTTGCTTATTGATTCTTGATAATGAGGAAATTCATGTTGTTGTCATTATGCCAATTATGTTGCTTCTATCATATGATTATGTTGCAAATTCCTATATGGTGCATGACGGTTGTTGATTCCTATCATGGCCTTGCTACTTCATTGTTGAGATTCACGTTTCTTGGTGTAAGCGTCATGAAAAAACCCATGTTGTAATCATTGTAAAATTCATTCATGTATTGTTTATTGGGATCAAGTCATGCCATATATATAACCCCATTATTTTTAGAGATTGATGTAAAATTGGGTCCGATATGTAAACCCAATATGTTGAGTGATTGATGTAATCATGGGAGCATAGAGTCATTGGTGATAGGAATGGTCATATATTTTAGTTCTTGCACTTTTGTTGCATATATTTATAATATTATTCATATTCTCATGGGGAGAATGGTCAGTATGCAAATTTCATGATTCATATCAGCAGCTCACTATTCATCTCTACATGGGAAGTACTTCCTTTAGTCTAATTCAACCCTTTTCCCTTAATGTTAAAGGGGGGGGAGAAGACATTGTTTGTAGATGTGTTTTTAATTTTTGCATATGGTTTCCCAACACCAAAATGGTTGCCATCAAGTCTAAAGGGGGAGATTGTTGGAATTATGGCTAATGTGTTTTCATTGATGGAAACTTGCTTGAAAAATATGTCCTTGATTTCAACTTATTGATAATACAAGGATTGTGGAACTAATGTAGATATCAGGAATATCGGTAAAGATGTTACAGAGGATATGGAAAGATAAATGTCAATTTAGTTACATATTGATGATAAATGTGAAGTTTGAAAAGCATACGTGGTTCTTGTGAAAAAAAAGTCACGTATATAATCTGAACCATGGAAGTATAGATACCAGGGGTCACTACCATTGTAATTCCCCATAGTATTGTGCTTGCAACGTTTATTTGATCTTGTCAACAAATACTAACAACATTACCAAGGGATTTACCTGAGGTATTGGGTAAGGAAAATATATATATAAGGATATGGATATCAAGGTATTAGGTGCGCAAGTGAATAGTCATTCATGTGTGCTCTGATCTGGAACAAGTGTGCACTAGGGAGCAAGGAGATGACTTAGATATGGGAGATATGAAAGTGCATTAAGTACTAATGATTATACTTGAATGATTTTTTATGTTTGAATATCTAATGATGTAAGATCTGTTTGAATGTGTTTGAAGCAATCTGTGATTTGACAGTAAAATTTGCAGAAATTATTGTGTCATTCGCAGTGAAAATATGATTCAGTAGTTTAAGATATATACATTGGTTTTCTTCAGTATGTTCGTGTACATACGTCGATCTGGTTAGTACATCCATGTATAAATTCTTTGATATTTTATTCAGTATGTTGGTATATATACGCAGGTGTTATGCATAGTAATCATGTACACATGCAAACTATTTTATGGAGGTCGCGTATATGTACTAGGGTTTGAATTGGTACTTGGTGATGACAAGTGATGATGTATGTTAAATTTTCTATTGTCTGTCAATGATGTCTTAAAAAGCATGATTTGTCTCTGGAAGTGTTGATTGGGTTTATTTGGTTGTGGCTTGGTATTTTGATCAGTGATGATGTTGTAGACTTGTGATTGGGTATTTAGTGACTGGTATATTTGTGATTGGATGTTTAAGTGATTTAGAACGTGTACTCATTGATTCAATCGTTTAGTGATTCAGTTGGTCTATATTCAGTATTTAGTGACTTGAGATCTTACACGAGTGATAAGTAGAGGAAGTGCATATATATAGGTGGGTTTACTTCAGAATAGTCGTGTATATACACTGAAGTCAATTTGATCAGGGTTTGCAATGACTACACATTCTACTGTGATGACTGTCTAATATCTCACAATGTGATTACTAAGTGAATGGTTGTGTATCAATTTGAATGGTTGATTGATATTGATTTGATCATTTATTGATTGATTGGTAACCTTGGGTTGGTTCAATATTCAATGGCTTGAAGTTTCGGTTATTTAGTTGGTTTACATTGCTTTAGTGACTGTATTTCATATTTTGTGATTCAATATTTCAGTTTGGAATTTTGGTTTGGGATTATTGTAGATGTGGGTCTAGTGTGTGTAGAAATTATACAATATGCATGTATATGTTGGATTCACCCAATCTAACAATACGCTAAAGTTAAATACTAAATCTCTTCTACAAATCTTTGTGGAATTAAAAACACAATCGCCAATTACATAAGGATGAAGAAATATCAATCATACACAACACAGATAATTTCTCGAGGAAAGTTTACAACTAAAACCCCACTATCTTCTATTGTATATTATATCATGGGTCATGAAACAATTACATACAAAAATCTTCTCACAAGAGCCCTCAGTACATCAGCTAATTGTCTCACACTGTCATGCAAAAATTGGAAAATCCCTTAGCCAATTCACTGTCTCGAGACAGCGTGCCTTCACTACGCAATCCGTGTTGAATGCAATCCTTGAATTGATGCAATCATGTCTGCCTTGACTGCGCAAGTATCATGGGCATGTCCAATGTGTGTTTGCTTGCATGTGTGCAAGCGGATAATTTCACAACGGATAGTTATCTTCCCTTTCACCTAGAACTCAACTGGGTCTCCACTGGATCTAACATGCATGCAATTAATAATAGTAAATTTTCAGTTGCATGTGATATCACTACATGTGAATTAATTAGTAATTAATTCACTTGATCTCTTACTAGTGTATCTTCAGTTACAACTAGCAAAACTGAGTTTAACTCACTTAACTGAGTTAAACTATTTACAACTTGCACCAACTCATGCAGCACTGCACTTCCAACTTTGTTACAACTAGAATCACTCAGTTACAACTAGAGTCACTTTGTATGTCCCACCAACCAACCTCTTAACTCGAAATTCACTTAGCTAACTGATTTTCCACTTCAGTTAACTATTTTCAAGTTCTCATTGAGAATAGATTATAGTTTAATGTCCATCTAAATTAAGGGATAATAAAAATAGACATGTACCTAAAAATATCCTGTGAGCCCCACCCTAGTGTAGGTGCTTAATTTTCACTAGGATCATGGGTGCCAAAATATTTTCTTGTTGAATCTCAACACTCCCTCTCAACAAGAAAGGGATTATCCTTCACCCTGATCATGTCTCTATGGTATTTGAATTTTTTCCTGGTGAGCGCCTTCGTCGGAATATCTGCATCATGATCTTCTGTGGGAATGTATTGAAGCAACATAATTCTCCTTTGCACACAATCTCTAAGATGATGGTACCAGATATCTATATGCTTGGACCTATCATGAAACACAGAATTAATCAAGAGTTTAATGCAACTCTGATTATCACAATGAATCATTGTAGGATCCATCTAAGAACCAAACAAACCAACCAAGATCTTTCTCATTCAGATAGCCTCACATGCATTTTGAATTGCTGCCATGTATTCCTCTTCCACTGAACTGAGTGCCATGGATCTTTGCTTCCTGTTTTACCAAGAAACAGTGGTATATCCAATGCTAAAGATCCCCCCTGATGTGCTTTTTCTATCCGATGGACTTCCAGCCCAATCTGCATCCGTGAAGCCATGCAAATTCACTCCATTCGTTTGTCTGTACCATAGACCATACTCTGATGTGCACCTTAGGTATCTCATGACATGCTTCCTCGGCTTCCAAAAGAGTCTGGTAGGCTTAACCATAGCTTGACTCAGTTGGTTAACTGCATAAAAAATGTCTAGTCTCGTTTTCACTAGATACATTAGCGAACCCACTAATTGTCGAGAGATAGTAGCATCCACTACCTCTTTCCTCGAGTTTCTTGGAAGAGGAGTATCCATCGGTTTGCATCTCTCCTTGTTAAACTTACCCAATATTGTCTTTGCATACTTGCCTTAAGACACAAAAAGTTCACCATCCCGCTGTCATATTTCCAATCCAAGGAAATAATGAAAGACGCCCATATCCTTCATTTCGAACTCCCTTGCAAGATTCTCCTTGCATGAGTGTATCCGTTGTTCATCACCAGTCAATATTAAATCATCAACATAAAGAACAATGATTAAAATCTTACCCTCCACCACAATTTGGTACAGGTTTGTGTCTGCTTCACTTTTGGTGAAGCCTAGTCTAGTGAAATAGTTGTCTATATGAGTGTACCAAGCATGGGGTGCTTGCTTCAACGCATACAGCGCTCTTTTGAGTCAGCACACATGCGACTCGTTGAAGATATCAAAACCTTCACGGGTGCAAAGGTCTCATCATAATCTATCCCCTCGATCTGTGAGAAGCCCCGGACCACAAATTTGGCTTTGTATTTCTCCACATTCCCATCAGCAGCTTGCTTTACCTTGTAGATCTATCTTGAACCTACCATTGATTTGTCAACCGGTCTTGGGACAATTTACCATGCATTGTTTTTGACAATTGAGTCATACTCCTCCACCATTGCATCAACCCAAGTAGGCTGCTGCACTACTACCTGAAAGGGAGATGGTTCAGACACAATACACTTTCTCATGAGAGCCATGTATCCAGTAAATCGTTCAAGAGACTGTCTCTCTCTACGCCCTGAGTAGGGGCTCCTACATTCTATGTAGCATCAAGTCTCAGCCTATCAGCTTTCGTGGTGTGCCTTCTACCATTTTTGATGGATGACTTTGCATGAGTGGCTTCCTCCACTCCATGAACTCTCATGTGGTTGATCTACATCTTGAGACTCATCTTTGGGAACCAGCAGTTCCTCCTCCGCATGCAAGTCTAGATCCCTCTCAAGCGACAACCGCATGGCTTTCCCCTGATCAAATTTTATATCCCGTCCCACAACAATCATTCTGTTGTCTGGAAAATACACACAATAATTATGGGGTGTTTCTATGTACCCCATAAAAATCCCAACTTCAGCAGTCAGCTCCAGCTTCTTCCTGGCATCCTTGGTCACATGCACATAAACATATGAGCCAAAAATCTTAAAGTGTGAAACATCTGGTTTCTTACCAGTGAAAGCTTCTTCAGGTGTACTCATGCCAAGTACTCTATGAGGACAACGGTTCTTCACATAAACTGCAGTGTTGCATACTTCCGCCCACAAATACATTGGTAGGCCCTAATCATGCAACATCGCTCGTGCTACACCCACGATCGTTATGTTCTTCCTCTCTGTGACCCCATTTTGTTGTGGGTTATGAGGTGCTATGAGTTCTCTTCGAATTCCTTCTTTGTTGCAGAAGTTATTGAATTCGTTAGAGATGTATTCTCCACCATTATCGCTCCTAAGAGCCTTCACTTGCATCCCCGACTCTTTTTCCACCAATGCCTCATAGAACTTATAGAATGTTTGATCTTTCTTTTGCATGAAGAAGATCTAGCATTTACGAGAAAAGTCATCAACAAAGATTACACAGTACTTATTTTTTTCTATTGAAGCAATTGAGAATGGCCCACACACATCTGTGTGAACTCTCTCAAGGATCCTCAAAGCATGGTTCTCCTTCTCATGCAAGGTGGACTTTACATACTTCCCCATGGTGCACCCCTTGCACTGATCTAACTAAGCAAGTGTTCCCATTGGAAGTCCAGTAGATATTTTCTGCATGACTTTCAAGGCTCCATGATGAAGATGGCCTAATCGCTTGTGCCATAATTCGCCCTCATCCCGGCTCACCACTATTTTTTCCTTGCCCATCATGGCAGCACAGCCATCTACCTCTAGCTTGTAGAGATTCTTAACTCAAATCCCTATCCTCTTGGCTTGACCCATTTTTTATGTCGCAGGAAATATTTTCCATCACTAAAAACCACTTCATAGCCTCTGTCCTCCAACATTGCGACTGAGACCAATTTTTTCTTCAGACCTAGAACATGCATTACATATTTTATTGAAATAGTTTATCTGGCTCCCTCTGAAAGGTAATGGTACCGATCTCAGTACCACTGCACCCTCCGTCGTCGCCTATCTCAATATGCATCTGGAGATATTTCTCCTCTGAGTCACTGAAAAGTTCCTTATCTCCCGTCATGTGAAAGGAAGCACCACTATCCAAATACCACACTGATCCCAATGCACTTGAAACCATGCATGAAATCAAAGAGAAGTCAAGCTCAAATTGCGAGGCAATGGCCTCACCAACTGCAAATCCAGCAACCTTCTTGTTCTTCTTCTTTTGTGAACAGTTAGTAGAAAAATTCTCATGTTCATAACAATGAAAACACTTCACCTTGGACATGTCCTACTTCTTGCCTTTAGACTTGGATTAAGAATGGAATTTCTTCCCCTTCCCCCTCTTCGCCTTGGTAGCCAAAGCACAATCCTCTTCATCATCATGTTGTGATGAAGAGCTACCTCTGGTGTTCTGCCTGAAGTCCTCTTGCACCAGATCTGACTACAGTCGTTCCCAATCCAGCGATTTTTCCCATATGTTGACAGAGTCTTCATAATTGTCCCAACTCTTAAGAAGTCCTAGGAGAGCCAAACTCACCAAATCATCATCAGCGACTATTATTCCCACACTCCCCATTTCATCCCGACATTGGAAAAACTTTGCGAGATACTTTAGAATGGTGTCGCCCTTTTTCATCTTGATCTTCCTGAGTTTATCTTTGAGCGCCAATTTCCTATGGTCGCCGCTGCTTTGGAATAGATCCGTCAAAGCCTTCCACATAGCATATGGTGTGGCTTTCCCATGGAGGCTTAAGACAATGTGGTCTCGTACTCCCTCCAACAAGATCCTCCTTGCCATTGCAACTTTCTTTTTCCATGCATCAAGATTGGCAGCATCTACAGCGTCTAGCTTAGGAACATATTTTTCAATGAATTCCTTTAAGCCATTGTCTTCAAGTACTGCCTCCATCATGTCCTTCCAAGAAATGTAGTTCGAGTTGCCCTTGAGTGAATACTCTACCATCAAGCCATTGAAATCCATTTCGATCTTAAATCAGCTATAGCACCAAGAAAGTCTTTATGCAAATTCGAATTCTATCCAGTCACAAACTCAGCGCCTGCTTCATTTCTGCAATTTCTTGTGCTCTGATACCATGTAGAAATTATACAATATCCACGTATATCTTGGATTCACCTGATCTAACAATATACTAAATTTAAATTCTAAATCGCTTTTACAAATCTTTGCGTAATTAAAAACACAATCGGCAATTACACAAGCATGAAAAAAGATCAATCATACACAACACAAATAATTTCTTGGGGAAAGCTTATAGCTAAAAACCCCACTATCTTCTATTGTACATTATATCATGGATCATGAAACAATTACATACAAAACTCTTATCATAAGAGCCCTCAGTACATCAGTTAATTGTCTCACACTGTCATACAAAAATTGGCAAATCCCTTAGCCAAATTACTATCTCTAGATAGTCTGCCTTCACTGCGCAATCCGTGTTGAATGCAATCCTACCTGCCTTGACTGCGCAAGTATCATGGGCACATCCACTGTGTGTGTGCAAGAAAATAATGTCACAACTGATAGTTATCTTCCCTTTCACCTAGAACTCAACTAGGTCTCAACTGGATCTGACATGCATGCAGTGAATAATAGTAAATCTTCAGTTTCATGTGAGATCACTACATGTGAATTAATTAATAATTAATTCACTTGATCTCTCACTAGTTTATCTTCAGTTACAACTAGCACAAGTGAGTTTAACTCACTTAACTGAGTTAAACTATTTACAACTTGCACCTACTCATGCACCACTGCACTTCCAACTCAGTTGCAACTAGAATCACTCAGTTGCAACTAGAGTCACTTTGCATGTACCACCAACCAACCTCTTAACTCGAAATTCACTTAGCTAACTTATTTTCCACTTCAGTTAACTATTTTCAAGTTCTCATTGAGAATAGATTATATTTTAATGTCCATCTCAATTAAGGGATAATAAAAAATAGACATGCACTTACAAATAGCCTGTGGGCACCACCTTAGTGTAGGTGCTTAATTTTCACTAGGATCATGGGTGCCAAAAAAATTTCTTATTGAATCTCAATAGTGTGAAAATATGATGAAAGGTGGCCTACAAGTTTTGATTTTTATTTAAGGCAGTTGGATCTAGTGTGAAACATTCTAAAACATGGTCCACAAGTTTTGAGGGGGTAGGAACTCCCTTCCGGTGGGAACCAGTAAATGAGATCAGGGGTTGTAGCTCCCTTCTAGTAGGTGTTGGAGAACGAGTGGGGGTTTTAGCCTTCTGCAGGTGGTTTCCTAGTACAATATGTAATGAAGTTTTTCTCTATAATAAAAGAAAAAGACAAAGAGGACAGCATTGGTGGTTTTCTTCCACATTGGGTTTCCACCTGAAATATCAGTGTCCATATGTGCTGATTATGTGTTGATGATCTATCAGCTATAAATTCTAATGATTACGATTAATAAATGGATAATGAAATAAAATTCTCATGATTACTAATTAATAAATGGATAATGAAATAATGATGCATTGGTTAAATATACACATTTGATGGAACATATAGTTATCTGGATATACATAGTTTTCATTCAATAGAGTCACGTACACATGCAAGTGGCATATAGAACATTAGCGTACATAATTATCAATGTGAAATTGAAGTTTAAGTGAATTAAAAATTTTGATTTCACGCCCCCCACTCACCCTCATTATTTTTCCTAACACACACATGGAGAGAGTATACTTGCATATGGTTTTGGATCGAGTTATTGAAGTACTTATGTTGCTTCGTTGTCACTCTCATGAGGAGAAGAGAGTTTATGCTGCTAACAGTGTTATATTGCCAAATATTATGTTGTTGTTGTTGATGCATAGATAGTTCTCTCTCATTGCATATATGGCTATGCATTTATGATGTTGTTGTTTCTTATTGATTTGTTATTATAGCTTGCATATTGTTGATGAGTCTTATTGATGATTTATTGTTTCATGATGATGAGCATATATGTGTTGTTGTTTCTATATCATGCTATTCATGTTAATATTATCAGATGGGTATGCTAAAGATGCTTATGTCTAAGATGTGTATTTGGAGCCTGGTTGTTGTTGGTAGATGTCATGTTTTCGCTGCAAGATTTTCATTGTTGGGATATTGATGGCCAAGGTGTTGAGAATGACCATGCACTATCCTTTGCTTTGGATAGTACTCTTATTGTTGTTTCTACATATATGTCATTACTCATGGAGGCCTTCTATCTATTGCACATTCCATGTATTGTATTCTCATTACTACTACTGTATGTAGCACATATTCTTGCCCATTGTTACTTTGGGTAGGACATATAGGAGAGCACACTAATGTGAATATGTAAAAGTCCATGTATCTTACTATTTTATCTTGTTGGTGTATTGATCATGGATAGACCCATGGTGTCTAGCATGTATTTTCATTATCTATGTATGGGCCAATGGGTGTCCAAGTCATGTTTCATCTTATATACCATTGATGTAGCCTTAGTACATTGGATTAATGTTGTAATTTTAGGCCCATAGATTCATTGGTTGATGATACATGTGCTTCTAGAGGAGTTAAATGTCAGTCCTATGTACATGGCATAGCCATGTCTTTTCTCCACGACACATGGAATTATATGGTACTTCATTTTATATCTTTGTATATCATAGTGGTGCATTGGATGTGTTGCTACAACAACAAAGAGAGTGTGATTGCAACTCCATTACATGCTTTGGGGGATCGTGTTCAGTTTCAAAGATTGCATGGAATTGGCGAGAAACACGTTGGCAGTTGAGTTCCTTGTTTTACATGCTTATCTTGCAGGGGATACTTCTTTGTTTTACATCAACATGGTGTTGAGTATGATAGGGGGAGTAGTTCTCTCATCCAACACATTATCGACATTGTTCTTTATTGTTGATATGGCCCTTTTCCATTGATGTCAAAGGGGGAGAGGTTTTGAATTGATGGAGATCAACTTCAGAGTTGCAGCTTCGAACTTGGAGGGTGTATGGAGACCAACCTCTGATATTGGAGATCAAGTGGAGGGTGACATCAATGAAAAATGAAGAGTTTGTTAGTATTGTAGTGTTGGCATTGATGTCAACAGGGCCGTAGCATTGTACATCATATGCTTTAGGTCAAAATGATGATGGTAGTCCTTCCTATGTTTGTGATGAGTGTTGTTGGCATGGGGGAGAGTTATAGTGTTCATTGGTTGTTACAGTGACGTGATCTACTTCTTGGTTGTTGGTTAACATTGCCTAAAATTGGCTAGAAACATGTTGGCAGTTGAGTTCCTGTTTTACATGCTTATCTTGCAAGGGATATTTCTTTTTTTTACATCAACATGGTGTTGAGTATGACAGGGTAAATACTTCTCTCATCCAACACATTATTGGAATTATTCTTTAGTGTTGGTATGGCCCTTTTCCATTAATGTCAAAGGGGGAGAGATTTTGAATTGATGGAGATCAACTTCAGAGTTGCAGCGTCAGACTTGGAGAGTGTCATTAGGGGAATTTTAAGGTCTAAAATGGGCCTCTTAAGGAAATTATAAAATAATAGTGGAAATAATAAAATAAAATTAGATTACATCATCAAATTTTACAAGGAAAACAAATAGAGGCACAACCAATAGAACAATGATATTGATATGTAACTAAAAAAATAGTAACCAATAGAACAATGATATTGACATGTGACTATAAAAGTAGTTTTTGGTTGGTCTCAAAATCAAATCTATAAAATGATGAATGAAAATATATATATATATCTCAAAGAAAAAGATGTTTAAGGAAGTTTAAAAAAACATATCTCAAAATTAAATTTTTGAAAATAATGAAAAAAAGAATAAATAAATAAATAAATAAAAATATTAAAACAATAAAAAAATAATAATAATATACAGAATTTGATAACATGAATAATATCCGTAATGTGAAGATACAAACTTCATAAATTTTGATAGTTTTTCCAACCAAATACAAATCTTTTAAACTAAAAGCTCATTCGCTTAAATTAAACGAGTGCAAAATCACTTACGCTAAGTAGAAAACTCCATACCCTATAACGTTGGTGATACATTATCATCTAAATCAGAATATGGGCTATTGCCAACCAAACCAAAAGAATACTTGCAGTGAAAGAGCTACTTATATCTCGCAGAGGAAAATGGCGAAGGGGCTACTTAAATACCAAGTAGTTTAAGAACACAAATTGGTTTGGAAAATAGTGGAAATTTTGGTTTGAAAAATAGTGGATATTTTGGGATATTTGGGTTACAGCTACCAAGCTTTAAAATTTTGGTGGCTTACCAAATTTTTGATGGTGATGAATCCATTTCCATGATTTAAAAAAAATTATGATCAGATTTTTCAAAAAAAAAAAAAAACAATTTTAACAAAAAATAACTTTCCTAATGTATGTATCTGTGACGAATAGTCTAGCAACACCACGATTTAGCCCGAAAACCGTGTCGGTATCTACGATGAATAGTCTAGCAACACCACGATTTAGCCCAAAAATCATCCCTGTCTAAAAACCTAAACCTAAGGGCGTTGTCTAACGAGCCAGAGGAATTGCTCGGACGGTCAAAATTGGCCGGAATCCGGGCCAAAATAATTTAAAGAATCTTGCACAAACAGTGCTTGAATCCTGATATTAACATTGGAAATGGATTCAGCACCATCAAAAACCTGTAGGACACCCAAAATATTAAACTTTGATAGTTATAACATGGATTTGGAAAAATTCCTGCCGGATTTTCTGAAAATCTTACCGGAATTTTCATGATTTTCAGGGCGATTCCTCCGGCTAGTTAGACTACGGCAAACCTAAGTTGCTCGTCAACTGTCCTTTTCAGTTATCAAGTGCTTGGGGATCATCGGATGACCAAGCTATCAGAATTGGAAAGCAGCGACCAATTAATTCTTCGGGTGGCAGGGTGGATTTCGTTGAGGATTTGGCTATAGAAGCATTGTCAAGTAACTATTAATATTATTCTCTTTCAAATTTTGAATTTTATGAATGTGACAAATAGTCTAGCAACGCCACGATTTAGCCCGAAAATCGTGCCCGTCGAAAAACCTAAACCTAAGCTGCTCGTCAACCGTCTTTTTCACTTCGCTGAGTGCTTGGGGATCACTACATGACCAATTTGTTAATACCTAAAAAGCAACAACCAATTAATTCTTTGGGTGGCAGAGTGGATTTCATTGAAGAATTGGCTATAAAAGCTCTATAAAAGCATTGTAAGTCACTATTAATATTACTCTTTTTCAAATTTTGAATTTTATAAAATAACCTTTTAAAAACCAATCATATTTTAACTAAAAAATCTAAAATTACCATTTTTAGAAATCAATCATATCTTTGCATTTTAATATTATTCTCTTTCAAAAATCAATCATATTATATCATTTTAATATTGATTTTAAAAATCAATCATATTTTAACTAAAAAAAATCTAAAATCAATAATATTTTAACATTTTAATATTGATTTTAAAAACCAATTATATTTTAACTAAAAAAAAGAGAATCTAAAATAACCCTTTTTTAAGAAAACAATCCTTCTTTAACATTTTAATATTATTATCTTTTAAATTTTATGAAATAAAAATAAAAATCAATCATATTTTAACTTAAAAAATCTAAAAATGATAAAAAAAACATTTCAATCTTGTAAGTAATCGATGGACTCGAGTAGTTATTCATGGATTCCCACATAGAAAAACGATTGAAGATTTTCACATAGCACCACATAGAAGACCAAATTTATTTCTGGCAAATAAGAAAAAAAATACCATAATTAAACCAGCTTCACATCTCTACTATCAATTAAGAAGGGTCTAGCTGAAAATAGCAGCGTCGGACATGGACATTCTATAAAAAGGCATCGCACATGACAAATGAATACAATTACATGGTGAAATAAAAAGCACAAAATTATAACTAGGAGTGGTGAAATCCATAGCGACTATCCTGTTACATAAATGGAAGGAATGTTTGGTTAACCAGTTTTTTTATCTGGTTATATAAATGGAAGGAACTTGTAATTAACTGGTTGTTGGAAGTGAAATTTTGATTTGTGTTATTTAAATTGGTTTTTTATCTATGTTATTTAAACTGATTATTTGACTTTATCTATGGATTCAAACACAAAAAAAAACTTTTAGAACACTTTAATTGTGCAGAGTTTATTCATAAAACTTATGATTTCAATTTCTGACTTGATTTTAAACAAATTAAATCAGAAAAATAAATCATAAAAAAATTCAAAAATCTCATTATTGATAACTTCTTAGGTTAGGTTTTTAGAATGCTTTGCCTTAGTTCAAAGCAAAGGGGACTAGGGTTTTTGTTAGGGTTTTCAGAGTTAAGGTGTTTATGAATGCTTTGCCTTAGTTTCAAGTAAAGGGGGCTAGGGTTTTGGTTAGGGTTTTCAGAGTTCGGGTTTTTAAGAATGCTTTGCCTTAGCAAAAGGGGCTAGGTTTTGGTTAGGGTTTTCAGAGTTAGGTTTTTAAGAATGCTTTGCCTTAGTTCACAATAAAGGGGGATAGGGAATGGGCTAGGGTTTTCAGAGTTAGGGTTTTTAGAATGCTTTGCAATAAAGGAGGCTAGGGAATGGGCTACGGTTTTGGTTAGGGTTTTCAGAGTTAGGGTTTTTAGAATACTTTGCCTTAGTTCACAATAAAGGGAAGCTGGGGTTTTTCGGGACTGGGTTTTAGAATGCTTTGCCCCAGAGTTTTCGGAAAGTGCTAAATATAGGCACAGTTTAAAAAATAAAAACAATTTAAACAAACACATATTTTTTCAACTAGAAAATATATTCCCAGTGTCGAGTATAGACAGTTTAAGAAAACAACACATATTTTTTCAACTCCGAAAAATCTAACCGGCACACAACCCCGAGGGACATATGCTTCTTTTATGTTGCTTTCAGGAAGTTGCAAACTCAGAATATGGACACGGCGGAGGACGGCCTGCGACAAAACTTGATCATCCTCTTTGATATCATTAGTCCAGTCGTCCGTTGTGTCCATATTTAGAGTTCCCAGCTTCCTGGAAGATGAAAACAAAACCACAAGCCTCTTGGAAGTTGGGAACTCTAAATACAGACACAACGGACTAGAACGCGGGATCCACTCTATCCTTAATCAGCTACCAGAACGGCCATCTAATCTCTCGTGCCGCTGCTCCGCCACTGTTCGAATTCAGCGCTCCACATCTTCAACACAACGTTTAACATTCAATATTCCGTTCCATCAAGTTGCATCGGCAAAGAGGTCTCCCCTGTCAAGAGGTCTTTGAGGCAGCATCACTCCAAATAATCGGCGGCTAGGGTTACGGCCCTCTCCTTCAGGTGAAAAAGGGGCGGCCGTAACTGTCAAATTAGATGCCGGGTAACAAAAACATCTGAGACGTGTCAAACGAGATGCTGTGTAACAAAATGTGTGAGACCATCCATTTATATACACACAAAAGTTTCGCAGGCGGTGCTGCCAGAGGCAGAGAAATTAATTGTGTCAGATCATCTTCGCCGTTCTCTACCATCAGTGGTATTTGTATTTGATAATCTAAGCTCTGCCTATGCTTATAAATTATAAAGTTCACGACAAAATCAAATTTTAGGATTATTTTAGTTTTGTAAGTTTGTAAGTTTATAATAAATAAATAGATAAAAAAAAATTAACTTCATTAATCTAAGCTCGGCCTATGCTTTTAAATTATAAAGTTAAGGACGAAATCAAATTATAGGATTATTTTACTATTATAACTTAAATAAATTTTTAAGTTTATAATAAATAAATAGATTAAAAAATATAATTATAATTATATTGATCACTTTATTATTGATCATTTTGTTACTTTTAAGATCATTGTGGAGGGTTTTCATAACAAGAAGACTCGTATCTTTTGTTGTTTTGTTGAATTTAGAAAATCTTTCGACATAGTTACTAGAGAGAAGTTATAGCAAAAGCTTCATGAAATAATGGTTCTTCTTGAGTTAAGGGTCATTGTTATTATATTAGCAAAAGCTCCATGAAATAATGGTTCTTCCTGAGTTAAGGGTCATTGTTATTAGATTATACGATAATGTTATTGTCAAGGTTAAGACCACAAAGGGTTGGTTTACTAGCACTAATTGTAGCATCGGTGTTAAGCTAGGATGTCAGCTAGGATGTCCTCTATTGCCTACCTTCTTTGGCATTTACATTGACAAGCTTGAGGAATGCTTAGACGTTTTTGGGTGTGAAGGGCCCAAGCTTCCTGGTATGTCCATTACTCTTCTTCTTTATGTCGATGATATCGTCCATCTTGCTAGGAGTCACAACGATCTTGACAAAAAACTTAAAACCCTTCATGATTATTGTATCAAGATGGGTATGACTCTTAACACTAATAAGACTAAAGTTATGATTATTAAATCTAAGAAGATCACTTTTGACAATTTCATCTATGATAACAATTACTTAGAGAATCTTTCTTCTTGCAAATATTTAGGTATTGAGATTCACCTTCAACTCAAGTGGAACTATAGCATTCAGAAAAGGATTTTAGGAGGTTGGAAAGCTTACTATGAACTTGAAAACAATTGTAAGACAATTGATCTCTGGGTTTGGAGTAAAAAAAAGTTCCTCTTCGAGATTCTTGTCACCAATGTTCTTTTGTATGGATGTGAGGTATGGGGTTATAGTCTGTCTAGAGAGTCTTGGAGAAAAAATGAAATGATCCAAAATTAATTCATCACCTACAACCTCAAGATTAAAGAATATGCCTCATTTGCTATACTAGGAAAGTCAAAAATGAAAAACACTTTCTCTTGGATTGTCGGGCCCTTACTCACATTAGTTCTCATTTCCATAACATTTGCCCCACTACCAACCTCCTTGAGTTTTTGAGTCAGGAAAACTATAGTGACCTAGGAACACTTATTTCCCTCATTTTTGTATCACAGAAATAAAATCTTAAATAATCTCACTTAACCGCTTCTTTCTTAAGGTCCAATAGACCATATAGGTCTTAGTGGAAGTTAACCATCATCATCATCATCATCATATATTTTATCTTTGTAAAAGAACCATTCACACTTTATTATTTTTGTAATAAAATTAATTAATTTAAGGATTAATTTAATCTCAGCATTTTATTAATTTTTTACTAATACCATTTTCAATGTTATTTATATAAATTTATTATACTAAATATATTAATTAAAAAGTAAAATAGATTAAGCAAAAAGTTAGGGTCCACATGTTTAGAACTCCACTCCTAATGAGGTTCATAATCAAGACAAAAATGAACCTCGATGGGGTTCAAAACTGGTCAACCGAAAATCATTGATGTAATTTATTCGGAATTTTTTTGCTTAAATTAATTATATTTAATTATATTAATACAGCTTTTATATGTATTAAAAAAAAAGAGATCAACTAACTAAATGAAAAATAAATTATAATTCATTTTAAATTTTATTACACATCGTGTATTATGAAAGGATCTTTCTACTGTAAATAAAGAGATATTATATATTAATTTGATGTTTATAATCATAAATTTTTTGTTTTTTTAAATAAATTAATAAAATTATAATTTATTATTTTTATAGATGAATGTCTTTCGGATTAATGACATCATTAGGATTGAACCATAATAGTTGGTTCAAAACGTCACCAAATCCTAATGATGTGATTAATCTGAAAGACAATCATTTACATTATGGATCACAAAAGCTTTAGATCTAACATTATTATTTTTATAATAAAATAAATAAATTATTTTCTCCTTTATGTCACATAAATTTATAATATTTTTATTATAAAAATATAGAGTTTACACTTTTACAATAAAATAATATAAACGAATGCTATGTGTGCCTCAGTTCAATGCTTCATCAAGATTTCCCTTTCATTTCACAACTATAGTTGAAATGGAGAATCAGTGCCCTACTTTAGAGTAACGTAAGCGAAGCCAATGCAGAGAGTCGAGAAATAAGTGGAAACGAAAAAATGAGGCAAAGACTTTTCTTTCACTTATCGCTCTTGTCAACATCCCACCCAACACTAGTGCCTGGAACATCGATTCGATTCGAAGGGGATGAATAAGTAAAGGCGACTATCCTCTATACATATAAAATATAAGCGAATATTCTATAAAAAAAAAATATATGTAATTTTCTATTAAAATTTGTAATTTTTTATATGTATGTAAAAAATAGGTGAATAATGAAATTGACAAAACAAAATTCAAAAAAATGTTGAAAAAAATAATCCATTTGAGAAATTTCACTACCTAAAATATTTAGAGAAAAACTTCATATGAAAATGAAGAGTGGATAATAATTATCTTTTTTACCTAACCATAGAACGTCATTCGATGGAATTTATAATTAAGTCCACTATAGGATAATATGAAGTAGACCACGCATGTGAGTTAGAACTACTTGCTAAGTCAATAATTAGGAATGTTAAAGCAACTTGCACTTAGTCAACCATATTGACCAAACTTTCGAAAATTAACTAGGTGAGAGAGGTAACAATAATGCAAAGTTCAACAATTGTATGGTTGTGTTACAATTTTTATGAGGTAGGATTAGACGTTTTCCATTTTTAGGTTCATTGAGAAGGTTCGCCAAGCAGGTATTTACAAATTCGATCAAAGATGCAACCTTGAGCATCAATGAGTGTCGACTTCTACATTCCTTCCATTTGGGTAGCTGAATATGAGTTTGCCATGTTTATGTGGATTCGGATTAGTGTCAGAGTCTCTCCTCTAAGGGACATCTCCATTGCATTTTGTTACTTTCCCCCAGCCTCTTCAACATTTTCCATCCATAATGGCTCATATGGGGAGCCCTTTATAGACTTGTACATCGGCATCACCCAATAATCCGTTGTTGGGGAAGTCATCCTCCTAGGTGACTATAATGTTCATACTAGAGATCTCCAGATCCCTCTCCACGATCGATGAGAGGATGTGTTTCATACCTAAGGGATAGATCCAGATTCAGTGGGGCTTCATCGGATGTCAGATGATATTTTGGGGCCCACTACAGTTTATGGTAAGTATCTATTATAGTTGGGGGAATCACAAGAGTTGTTGGTTTTAAATAGTCTCCCTCGTTTCTCAAACTCTCGCTTTTTCACATGCTGTCCATATGATGGGGGTGCGAGTGTAGTTAATTATGTCCTCTCTAGCCAAAAATTGCTCCCTTTTATTCGCCATCTCTCGTTCTCCCCCATCCCCCTTGCTGATCATGCACTTTTTTCCTTCTCTCTCCGATTTGACCCTCCCCTTCCACCCCATCCTTCCCCTCAGGGCCCACCCTGAACCACCTTTTGATTTGACGAAGGTGACCCTGAAATTTCTTCTCTACCCTACACAAGATGCTCCCATCAGAGACCCAATTCTCCTTGTGTTGAGCCCTAAAATTGTCTTCTCTGTTGCACCTTCACTTCATTTCATCATTTCTTTATCACTTCATAAGCCTAAGAATCAATGGAGAATGATTGAGACTACTTAAAGGTTATATAAAAATGATTAACATGTTGTATTTTCGTGATTTTTGCTGTCTTAATCATTTTGAACAGTTTAGCCACAGAATACAGGCATTTTGTAGCAAGTCAAACGTTCCGCAGTTGTTTTTGTGTTTAAGTATGATGCAGGTGTCAATTGGAGAAAAGGCGCACATGGGTAGTTCCCAAATCTTCCCTACATGATTCCTTCCTATCCACGAGGACTGAATCGACAACTGGAGGTGTCTGATCCAATGGTCAAAGCGAGAGTCAAAGAGATTGTCTTCTACAGGAATTAGGACTCCTGATTTTCTTTGCAACAAATCACGAGTCTCAAAAGAGTCTCAATTCAATTTTGATTAGAAGAATACACTTGTACCTATTTTTGCTCAAACATTAGTTATGAATTTGCATATAAATTAAGCTCTGTAGAACTGAGAAGGGACGATTAATAACTCATTCAGAGTCACAGTGATACTCTGTTTTTCAAGCACTGTTTTAATAAAAGGAGATTAGCCTTGATGATGTTCTGATTACAATTTTAAGGAGCTAAAGGATTGCACCGAATTGATAGCAGAGGGCCCCTACTATTCGAGGAGGTTTCATGCATTTTCTAGATAAGTTCATTCTAGTTTTTGTTTAGCATTTCTTTGTATTTTCTTTACTGCTTTCATAAATTGCAATTGTTGTATCCAACTGAGTAAAGTCTGTTAATGAATGGATAGTGACTCATAGGTGCAGTAGTTGCTTAGGTTTCATTTCTTGTATTTCATGGATAAATAGTTATTGTGCTCGACCAAGTAAAGACCATCTAAATCTTAAATTGAAATGGTTAGTGACTTATAGATACAGTAATTGTCTAGGAGATCCTCATACACTACACTTAATCCTTTTCAAAAGCTCTTCCAATAAATCTCAATTATATGAATTGGATTTAGTTGTAAGGTTTGAGTTATTAATTGTTTTAGTATTTCATTTCATGTTATAGGAGATCCTCATACACTACACTTAATCTTTTTCAAAAGCTCTTCCAATAAATCTTAATTATATGAATTGGATTTAGTTGTAAGGTCTGAGTTATTAATTATTTCAGTATTTCATTTCATGTTATAGGAGATCCTCATCACACTACACTTAATCTTTTTCACAAGCTCTTCCAATAAATCTCAATTAAATGAATTGGATTCAGTTGCAATGTTTGAGTTATTAGTTGCTTCCATTTCTTGAATTCTCAATTGAGTTGCAATATCCATGGATTAGGATTTCTAGTTTTCACCATTTCTTCATTAGAAAACTTGTGAATAAAACTCTGCTTTAATTCATTTAATAAACATTTTCTTTCCTTCCTTTTTAAATAGATTAATTTCATCTTTTTCATAGAATGCTAAGAATCAAAATATAAAAACTCCCAAAAACATCAACAAAACCTCAAAACAATGAAGTAGGAAAAAGGGATACTTAGGCACATATAGTGCATTACACTTCATCAGTTTACTAGCCCTGGTCGATAATTTATGTTGACAATTTAGGACACTAAATTGACTAAAAATTTTGGCAGCGTTGCCGGGGAAGTGTAACTAGGTAGTCTTATTTCTTGCATCCCAAAAACAATGACATGCGTAGAGAAAGAGACTCTAGGGGTAGATTTATAAGAGGCAAAAGCTTAATTCCCACAACACCACTCACTCCACCAAGACCAAGAAGTAGCACACCTCCAACTCAAACCCACATTGCATACTATACTGGTCATAGGCTTCCAGAAGTTTCAAGATTAGATATCCAATCAGGAAAATCCCCCACTTCATCTACTGAAGCAATTTTAGAAGAAGAGGATCCAAGGACTCCTACAGGAGGAATAACCTTTTTCACTTCCACAGGAGAATACATTCCTGCAGAAGAATTAAAAATCCCTAGTGAAGAGGAAGAAGAGGAATCTTTCTTCAATATACCCTTGATAGAAGAACAAGAAGAACAATTAGTTCTCCATACTGAACCTTATATTAGTTCAAAGGAATCTATCATGGCAGGAAGAGGAGAAGAAGAAGAAGGGGAAGGAGAAATCTTTAATGGAGAAAACTTGCTATTTGGAGGAGGTAGAGATAGAGGAGGAGACAGAGGAAGAGAAAGAGAAAATGCAGAAGGAGGTAGAGGTAGAGGAGGAGACAGAGGAAGAGAAAGAGAAAATGTAGAAGGAGGTAGAGGTAGAGGAAATGCAGAAGGAGATAGAGGTAGAAAGGGAATTGAAAGCTCCTTTGGATTCCCTATAATAGATGAAGAAACAAATGCTACCATGAAAAATATCTCACCCTCTATTCTTCCAAATTTTCATGGAATAAAAAGTGAAGATCCTGAAACATTCTTATTTGAATTTGAATTTCTATGCAAAACTTATGACTATCTTCAGGATGCTCAAAAACTTAAACTATTCCCTTCAACATTGAAAGGAGCAGCATTAAAATGGTTTATGAACCTAATCACTAGGTCTATTGGGACATGGAATGATATGAGGAAAGCATTTCTAGAAAAATATCTGGATTACTGTATACTAGTCAACCATAAGGAAGAAGTATTCAAAATGATGCAAAAAGAGGATGAAAATCTGGAAGATTTACTTGAGAGATTTAATTATAACATTAAAAGAATGCAAAATTTAGATCAAGACACCTTGAAAGCTCTTTTGTTGAAAACAATTAGGGATGAATGGATAGATATCCTGAACATGATGGGGAAAGGAGATATATCTCAACTTTCATTACCTGATATAGCAGAAATATGTATTAATCTCTCAAGAGGAAAATCTAAAATTTTGAAAGGACCAAGAGACCCTGCTCTTGCAAGAGCAAGAAAATCTGCAACTGGAATAGTAATTAGGGCAGAAATAGGGAATATGCTTGATGAATTCAAAACTGATATTCTAGGGAGTCTTAGTGAACAAATAGATACCCTTAAGTTGCAAAACAAACAGAAAGCTAAAACTGATGCCTTAGCAATATTTTGTCCCAAATGTAGAAAGAAACATGCCTTAAGAGAGTGTCCTCTTGATGCAAAAGTAATAGAAACTTTTGCAATTTGTTCAGAAAAACATGAGACCAAGAGTTGTCCTTCAATCCCTAGCCTTAAAGTTGTCTTTCAAGAATAAACAACCACAAATTCCACATAATCTCTTAATTTTGTCTCTAGAAGACCTTGGCAGGGACCTCAAACACAAGGGTTTAATAATCATATGTATAATCAACCCCCACCAAATTGGAATTCTTGGCAGCAACCTTGGCCCCAATTTCAAAATCAATCTCAATCTTGGGTTCAAGGAGCACAAAATCCTTATGGTAGGTTCTCTCAGTATTATCAATATCCACCATCTTATCCATCTTATCCATCATATCCAAATCTTCCTCCTCAACAAAATCCTTAGCAGAATCCACAACCTCAAAATCAGAATCAAAATTCACCACTTCCATTACCATTTCCTCAGAAATCAAACCAATTACCTGCCCAGCCAATACCAAACCCCAATAATAAAAATCCTCAGAATACATATATGATAGAAGGAAAACAATTCCCAACTTATTTGATTACTCCTTTAGACCTTAATGATGTCCAACTTAGGTCTGGAAGAATTCTTGAAAAAAGAAGCCTTCTGTAATTATACAAGAACGAAATAATTCTGAGGAAGATTCTCTATGGGTGAATAAATTTTTTGAAGAAATCACATCTCTTCAAAACCAAAATATTGAAAAAGAAAAACAAAAAGAACCAGTGATTTCAACTCCTATGTTAGAGAAACCATCAACATCTACTACTACACCTCCTTTTCCTAAAAGATTACAAATTGATAAAGGTGTAGAGAAACAAATTATGATGCCTAACTATGATTTCCTAGATGAACTAAGAAATGTTTGTATTAAGATTCCATTATTACAAGCCATCAAGGAAATCTCAATCCTAGCAAAAACAATAATGGAGTTGAGTATGAAAAAACCAAGAAGAAAAATCAAAGAGATAAAAAGAATACAACTGGTAGGAAAAATAGCAGATATAATGATGGGAAAGATTGCTATTCCAAAATATCTAAATCCCGGAAGTCCAGTTGTCAAAACACATATCAATGGAATTGAGATACCAAACACATTAATTGATCTACGAGCAGCAATAAATATCATGAGTAAGCAAACCATGGAAAAACTAAAGCTTCCTAATCTTCTTTATACACCCACATTGCTACAGTTAGTAGATAGATCTGTAATCAAACCAGATGGGGTATTAGAAGATATTTTAGTATCCTTAGATTCTTGGGAGTATCCTGTGGATTTCATGATCCTAACTCCTAAAAATGATCTAGGAGGACATCCTCTTATACTATGAAGACCTTGGTTAGCTACAACTGATGCCTTCATTAGCTGTAGATCCGGTGATATGTACATCTCTGATGGTAGTTCAACCAAGAAATTCAATCTGTATCCTCCAACAAGAACAATCATAGAAATAGATTATAATAAATGGATTGATGATGAAGAAGATATACAACCTCTCTTCACTATTTCAAAAATTAGTGAAGATAATCAGATTCTAAATGTCCTAGAAAATCATGAATCTTCTTCAGAATACAAATATGAACAATTTCAAGAAGAATCAAGCATTGAATTTTTGTCATCAAGACAAATGTCTCTTTACTCCATGGAAAAATTTTGCAGTTCTACAATTGAAATATTTCCAGGAAAAACCTTAAACATAAATAAAAACCTGGAAAAATCTCAACAAGAGAAGCTAGTCAAAATATTACAGAGACATTCCTCTGCATATGCATGGGAATACATTGATATGAAAGAGATTAACCCTAAGACTTGCACTCATCATATCTACATAGAGGGAAATTGTAAACCAATCAGACAGCCTCAGAGAAGGATGAATCCAAACCTTAGGGAGATTGTTAAAGAAGAGTTGCAAAAATTGTTAAATGTCAACTTTATTTATCCCATTTCAGACAGTCAGTGGGTTTCTCCTTTGGTGATTGTACCCAAGAAAAATGGTAAATGGAGGGTATGCATTGACTACCGAGAATTAAACAAAGCTACTCTTAAATATCATTTTCCTTTACCTTTTATAAATCAAGTATTAGATACATTAGCATGCAAAAAGTACTTTTCATTTTTGGATGGTTTCAGTGGTTATAATCAAATTCAGGTTGCACTTGAAGATCAAGACAAAACCACATTTACCTGTCCTTGGGGAACTTATGCCTACCGAGTATTACCTTTTGGATTGTGCAATGCACCTGCAACATTCCAAAGGGCAGTATTGGGAATCTTTTCAGATCTAATACATGATTGTGTAGAAGTATACATGGATGATTTCACAGTCTATGGTAATACATTTGAAGAAGCCTCAGAAAACCTGGAAAAGGTTCTAAAAAGGTGTAAAGAAGCAAACCTTTCATTACGTCATGAAAAATGTTTCATGATGTTCACTGAAGGGATTGTCCTAAGACATCATATCTCAGGAGATGGGATTAGAGTTGATGAGTCAAAAGTTGAAGTCATCTCTAGACTATTAGTTCCAAGTTGTCAAAAAGATGTTAGGAGTTTTCTAGGATTTACAGGATACTATAGGAGATTTATAGAAAACTTCACCAAGATAGCATCCCCACTTTTCAAACTACTCACTAAGGACTGTGAATTCAAATGGAATTCTGACTGCCAGTTAGCATTTGAAACCCTGAAAACAAAAATATCTGAAGCACCTATTTTAAGGGGACCTAACTGGAAATTACCTTTTCATATCTCAACAGATGCCTTAGATACAGCCCTAGGAGCTGTGTTGGGACAAAAAGACCTAATTCTGTATGCCATCTACTATACAAGTAAAAATTTGACTCCTTCATAGTTGAATTATACTATAACTGAAAAAGAATTCTTAGATGTTGTTCATGCTATAAATAAATTTAGACATTATATAACAGGCTATGAAACCTTTGTTCACATAGATCACTCTGCAATTAAGTATTTAATGAATAAATCAATCACTGATGGAAAAGTCATAAGATGGTTATTACTTTTACAAGAATTCAACATCACCATTCTAGTTAGGCCTGGAAAATAAAATACAGTGGATGATTTCCTATCTAGACTCCAAAACATTAAAGACAATACTCCAGTTGAAGATAAATTCCCTAATGAATATCTCTTTGCAATAACTACTCAAATTCCCTGGTTTGCAGATATTGCCAATTATTTGATTTTAGGAAAATTTCCTTCAATTACAAATGCAAGAGACAAAAGAAAAATCATTTATGAAAGTGCAAAATTTTCATGGATTGCTAATGAGTTATACAGGACAGGTCCAAATCTTATTATCAGAAGGTGTGTTCGGGAAGATGAGATGCCTGAGATTCTTAAGGCATGTCATGATGAACCTTGTGGTGGACATTTTGCTAACAAGAGGACAGCTTACAAAAATCCTTCATCTAGGATATTATTGGCCATCCATCTTTAAGGATGCTAAAGAATATGTCAAAATGTGTGATAGTTGCCAAAGGGTAGGGAAACCTTCTCCTTCAAGTGAAATGCCATTGCAACCTCAAGTACATATTGAAATTTTTGAGAAATGGGCTTTAGATTTTGTAGGACCTATTAATCCTCCATCAAAACAAAAGAAGCATATCCTAGTTTGCATTGTTTATGTCACTAAATGGGTAGAAGCCAAGGCATTACCTTCTGCTAATGAAGCATCTGTAGTTAATTTTGTTTTTGAGGATATGTTAACTCATTTTGGTGTCCCAAGAGAAATTGTCACAGATCAAGGAGCTCAATTTACATCAAATTTGGTGGAGCAAATGGTAGAAAAGTACAAAATCAGGCACAGGAAATCTACTCCCTGCCATCCACAAGCAAATGGCCAAGTGGAATCTACCAATAAGGTGATTGAAGAGATTCTTACAAATACTGTTCATTTACATAGAAGAGATTGGGAAAAAAGGCTTCTTGAAGCCTTATGGGCCTACAGAACTACATGGAGAAATACAACAGGGCACACTCCCTATGAACTTGTTTATGGAAAACAAGTTTTGTTTCCCATAGAGTTTCAAATCCAAACTTTCAAGATGGCAGTCCAACTAGGACTTGATTTGACTGAAGCACAGAAGCACAGGCTGGAGCAAATTAATGAATTGGATGAGATCAGACAAGATGCAGTCCAAAGAGCAAGCATAGTCCAACAACAAAGTGCTAGATGCCATGATAAATATATCAAAGAAAAGAAATTTAAAGAAGGTGACTGGGCACTCTTGTTTGACTCAAAATTCAAAGATTTTCAAGGTAAATTTCAAACCCATTGGCTTGAGCCATATGAAATTGAGAAAATCTTTGAAAATGGAGCAATAAAGATCAGAACAATAGATGAAGGAAAGGTATCATTTCTTGTAAATGGACACAGGCTGAAATTGTATCATAAACCACTTTCAAGGGAAGAATTTGTCAAAAAATTCCAAGAGAACATTGATATGAAGTTAGTGAAGAAGAATCCTTCTTCTTCACTAACTTAGTTTGTATTTTTCTTCAACAACTTAAAAAATAAAAAATAAAAAATAAAAAATATATAAAAATAAAAAATAAAAAATAAAAGTATAAATATGAAAACCAATTAGTGATTGGCATGTTTATGAAAAAAGTACAGGGTGAAAATCATAATTTTTCTGACACCCTATACTTTCAAATTTTTCTTTTGCTACAACTAAGTATTCATAAAATCACAAGTTGCAGGTTCATTTTTCACTCCATACTTCACTTCATTCATATTTCATTCAATTCCATACTTACATTTCATTTCATTTCATGCTTCCATTACATTCCATTCCACATTCATGTTCCATCTCATTTCATTCCATATCCATATTTCATAAGCTTCTGACAGGCACATTCTGCAGCTGTCTGTTTTGTAGCCAATTCTGTTCCGCAGCCAATTCGACTCTGCAACCTACTTCAATAAAACAAAGGATGATAATCAAAGAAGACTATGGAGCTTAGAAGATCAACATTCCACAAATGAAGGACAAACACAACAAGCAGCAAAATCAAAAAGGTTTGAGGTAAATTGTGCAAGGTTATTTTGATAGCAAAATATAAAAACATTAAAAAGATACAATATGCTCAATCATATGTCTCCTAAGTAAATCTATCATTCGAATTGATATCACTTCATCTTCAAACACCTCGACCATATCCCTTACCCTACGCTCCATAACAGTTCATCATTAATTAAATGACTAACGGTCATAATCTTAGATGTGACCTATTAGGCCACGTCTTTAAAAGATCGTATCATTTAGTTATGATTCCGAAGATCATCATATATCTCTTCATAGCTATTTCATTCTATATCAAACCCTCAACATTTTTCATCATTTTCCCATCACCTTGTTCATTCACCACCTAATTCACTCACTTCCATTACGTTCTGCAGTCATTTTATCTGCAGAAACAAAGAGACATTTTAAGGGCGAGACATCCTTCAGCAACTACTCTTTCTGTAGACACAAGATCAAAAACAGAGCATCAGACCCTACAACTCAGGAAAGAAAGTGATCTGTACAGAGAAGAAATGGGGTTAATTGTGAGAATAGAACCAATTGGGGTAAAATACTTAGAAGGATACCCACAAGTTAAAGGGCTATTACAGCAAGTTGGGTGGTTGAGTTTTGTAGAAAAATTCAATGGGTTCCATAAAGAAATTACAAAATCATTTGCTAGATCATTTGATGGATCAGAAGTGGAAAATGGAGACATTAAGTTTACCATAACAGAATCATTTGTAGTTGAAGCCATGGAATTGCCAAGACAAGGAGAATGTTGGTTCAAGAATAAGGAGTTTCATAATGAGTCTTGGAAACAAATGCTAAAGAACCCAGGTATGGACATTATAGTGTTTAGAAAAGGAATTCTGAGCACAGCTTTAAAAATTAAATGGAGAAACATGTTATTAATTTTGTAAAAATTTATAACATGTGAAGTTAGATTTGGTACAATGTATGTTTATCATATTAGGCTGTTGATGAATTTCTTAAATGATGGCGAAATAAATCTACCTTTCTTCTTTCTTAATAGCCTAAAAAGAATGGCTTCCAATGTTCAGAAAAGAGTCCAATTTCTAGAAACTACTCTACACCACCATGGTTTAGTTGAAATTCTGATTGAATACCATTTGAAGAAAATAGGAGATAACTGGGAAGAGTTTCTGTTAAGAAATCATTTTCAAGAGTTAGAGGAGACATCATCTAAAGAAAAAACTGTTAGGAGAAGCAAGAGAAGAAAAACTGATAAGGCTGTTGAAAATAAACATGATACATCATCACAAGAAGAGAGTGAAGAATTGATTTATGAAAAGTTGGAAAAAATTAGGAAACAGGTTAGGGTCAAGAGAAAAGAGAAGATAACAAGAAAATATACTGATGAAGGAAATGAAAATCCACCAAAGTTGAGGAGAAGTTCTAGACTCAAAGGAATAATGAAAAAGACATTGGTCAAGAACACAGAAATTATTGTTTCGGGGAAAAACACCCTAGAGGTTTGTTGGGTCAAAACCTCCACAGATCAAGGCATGCTATTCAGAAGGACTCACACACAACCACACTTAAATGCTAAAAACTAGATAACAATGATAGTAGAACTCACCCGTAGTCCTACGTTCGATGTAGATCCCACGGGGTCCAAACCCCCAGCAACCCTTCTTCCTCTCCAACCTGGAAAACAAGAAAGAGCATGCACGGAAACCTAGTTGTACAACATATATTTCTCCTAAAAGTTAGTGTAATCCATGTGAAACATTATGTAAATAATAATAAATGCTTAATAATCAATATTTTCACATATACAAATAGGTATTAACACATAAGTTCGGGAACAAGATGGTTCTTCATTATTGCGAACAGCATGTACAGTAATAAAAAGTGGAGAGATCACCTGAATCCTTCCACGATCTTCGAGCAGACCATCGTCCGGATCCGTCCCGCCCTTGCCTCGCTAAGATACTTTCAAGACTTGTGCACTCGAGATGGCATATAAACTGATGAACATCTCCAGGAAACAAGGGTTTCCTGTATAAATCTGGGAAAGTGCAGGAGGCACGGGAAATCAGACTTGAATTAGGGATTCCAACAGAGTATAATATCTATAAAATTTCTCTCTCCCTTAGGCCATGCATATGAGGGGCTTTTATACTCCCTCAAAGTAGTTTCAATCAGTTGGAAACAGTTGGCCACGTGCTGGGGTGGTTGAACTACTGGAGTAACCATCAACCCAGCCCAAAAATAGGGAATTTTAATATATTTTTTAATGATTTTAATAGCATACGCGGAAAAGTACATGTGGACTCGCGTATACACGCGGAAAAGTCTGGGCATACCCGTGTATGGGAATTTTAACACTGTTTTTTAGTGAATTTTGTTCAAGTCTGTGGGAATGGGTGCCCAAAGCCATAAAGACAATCATGAATCACCAGAGGGTGAAAAATGATGCTATAATAGATGCCCCCTAATATATGAGGTCAGAAGGGGTACATGATGGCCGAAATGTATTATGCACATAGAAAGAACTTCGCAAGGACAAGAGAGGACTTCACCAAATTTCAGCCTGCCAAAAACCAATGAAAGAAAACAGAGAGTCAACTCATGCTGAGGCGGGCATACCCATGCTCAGTAAAAAATACATCATATCGAAAGTACAAAATAGATCCAAAATGTATACAAGTATAGCTGAACCGAAAGTACACAATGAATCATCTGAGCATGGCCCGGAAGTACAAGTCTAAGTATCACATATAGAAAGCTGATCAATGATTCTAAAACTGGATGTTTGATCATATAAGTAACTGAATATCCAAGTACCAAATCATAAAAAGTGGAATAAATGGTACAATCATGCAACTCGGGAGCCAACATATAGGATGCTGTTGTACTGACACTGCAACATATAAGGGTGAACGACATCACTGGCAGAAACTGAATGGACTGTCAAAAGTGAACCGAGAAATGTTGATGCAACCCGAGGTCTTCACCGATCACTATGGCACAATTCTACACAATGGGAATAAATGAGCTGAAGTCGACCATGTGAGAAATCGTTGGATTACCGGTCAATGATGTATACCGTTAACCAATGCGAGACAACCCACCAATAATGAAAATGAGTGTCAAGGTGCCCCAGTAAAATCTAACAAGTGCGAATGAATGAGTTGAAGTCGAACACTTGAAAGAATCTACCAATCAGGAGGCAATGATGAATCCCCACTGTCGATAGCGAAGAGTCTGCCACTGATGACTGCAAACCCTAAGGTACTGACAAAAAGACTCTAGACCTTATTCCCATAGCAATGAGTCGAAGTCGATGGGAAAAGATCTGTTGGAAGGAAGGCATTAAGGCATCCCACATCAGTCCAGCGCGAGTGTAACCCGCAGGCCAAGATTTGGAAGGAATCGGACGAAGTAGAGTGACGGAACCAAAACCAAAGTATGTTTCCGACATGCACAAGATGAAGCTAGCGCACGGAAGAAACCCTCTGAACCAAACAATAATGAAAGCTGACACAGAGGCGAGAAATCCACCGATAGGGTCAAATGGAAATCAAGGTACTGCACGAATCCCAAGTGTGATAATGTATGCTGACGTCGAACACAGGGGAAACCACTTAGTCAAAGACCCATGATGATGATCAAATGCTGAGCACAAGGTCACCTATCAATGATGGAAATAGGGCCAGGGTGCGGCTCTAGGTTTGCTCTCAAAGCAATGTGTCGTAGTCGATAAGAGACAAACCCGCCAGCAAGAAGTCAATGGGGACCTTCTCAAACCAGCACGAGCAGAAGACCAAAACATCTGATGTGATAGAACAAGATACTGACAAGACCGGGAAGGCCGACTGAATAATGAGTCAAGAGACACCGCAGAATGGCCGACTCTGGTTAGACTTCCCTTGAAAAAAAGCACGACTCGTGATGACCATGGCAGTAAAAAGTGACACTGTATAAGTTTGTTATGCAGGAGGCAAAAACAAACTCTCCATATGATTGGAAGAGATAACCAACCGGGGGAGAACTGACCAGTGAAACAAGGCAAAGGCTGAACCTAAGTCAAAACTAAAACCATCCCAAATGAAGGAAATATATAAGTGTATGTGCTTTGTTCAAGGGCGACAAACTGACACTGTACTGCCATCAAATTACGAAGTTACATCCCGTTCCTGCTCTTTTTGTTATATTTGATTTTTTTGTCTTTTTCATATAATAAGCCTGAAAAATAATAAAATAATGCTATGGTACAATGGATAGAACGAGTATCAAGAAACAGATGCACTAGTTCCTGGGATTGGAACGATCCTATGCTCAATGCAAGGTGGCGGAAACTGGTAAGCGATACTCAGAGGAATGTTCCATCCATAGGTAAAAGGGTGTCAAGTCGCAATAGCTAAGTGCATGCAATGGTTAACTTGTATAGACAGTCAAGGTCAAAAGTTGGCTTAAAACATCGAGTCCAAAATGAAGCTGGCTAAAGGCCAGGATGAACAAGTAGCCAATATGCAATGCAGTAATACAACTTAACAACACCAGGGAGCCTCTAGGGTAATAGCCAGAAGAATGATAGTGAGGAAGAAGAAGAATGAAGCTTCAACGCATAAGTCATGGCGGGACTAAAGAGGACTCCCGAGCCTACATAAAACACAGCATGGGCAACAAGTGATAGCGAGGAACTAACTAGGAAGCCCATGTAAAGGAAGGCTCTACCACCAAGTCATGATTAAATAATCGGCGAGTGAAATGGGTGTAATACTCATGACCTGATGGGATCGACCCTATGGCAAGTGATCAGAATGGAGGCTAGTATGAAAAATGCAACGAAAAGTGGATTCCATAACCTATATGCCAGTGAAGATCATATACCTGCCATGACGGGTCAGTAGTCATGGATCAAAAACTGGGAAAAATCTCAAATTCGTCAAAATGTACCTAAAAATATACCAATCTGGGCACTTCCAAGCATCTGGGTTATGCAGTTTAAGATAGATTGAAAGAATAAGCATAACAAATTTTTGCAAAAAAATTTCAATTTTGGGCATAAATACACAAGTTACCTCATATTTGGTTCATTGTTACATTGTTGATTTGGAAAAAGTGCTCTGGAGAAAAAGCCTCTTTCATCAAAATAGGAGCAATCGACCGTCAAACTTCACCGAATTTGTTAGGTAAGCTCTTAATTCATCCTTGTTATTCATTTTGTCCGTTCATAAGTTAAAAATTAGGAATTTTCACCGTAGAACCATTTGTTTAAAATCACGGGTTTGCGCATACGCGGGTTTATAATGACCAAGTCGCGTATATACGCGACTGTGCACGAAGAAAGTCGCGTATGCGCAACCCAAAATGAAAAAAACGCGTAGCTAATGAATGAATTATTGAATTTTTGCAGGATGACTATATCTTGGAGAGAGCGTGAACACAGTGCCATTGACAATGAAGTCATGCAGGACCAAGCATCACTAAATATTCTCCGAAATTGTGGATTGCTCAAGTTTTTCAAAATGCCAAATATGAAGAGTAATGTCCGGTTGCTCGAAATGCTTGTGAACTATTGGGAACCGGAAGAAGACTGCTTCATTATAGATCAAATGCCCATACGCATCGAGGTGGAAGATATCTATTTTATTACTGGACTCTCCCGGAGGGGGGAGCCAGTAGACTTGCATGGTAAGCCTTTGGGAGGGCTAACCGTGGAAGATTACGTCCACGTCTACTGCGTAGAGGGTTCCAAGAAAGTTGGAACTCAAATTGCTATCAAAGATTTAAGAGACTTGCACATGAAAATCCTCCTTTTTACCATTGGCAGGGTAGCGGGATCTGCTTCCCTACACCAGGCATCCAGGACTCAAATGAGCATAGCAGTGGAATGCTTAACTCATTTATATGATTGGTGCACAGCTCTACTGATGAATATGAAGCAACAACTGACTTCTATCCGAAAAGTAAAGATAAAACATTTTGGATATGGTACAATCTTGATGACATTATTCTTCGAGAAGGTTCCTGGGCTGAGACCCAAAGTGATCTCTTCTATCAGTAGCCCGAGAGACCCAAGAATTGCCCGATGGGCTGACATGATGAAGAGATTGGGGGGAAGTGAAGTTCCCCGAACCACTTGGGATGATGAGTTCTTCCTTTGGTGGGGAGAACAAATCATCGCTGTGGACGACTATCCCTATGCCGGGATGGATTTTCGTGGCGATCCAAACCTTGTCCTTCCACCAGGCGCGGCATGGGGCACAGTCAGTAAGTTTTGCAATTTTTGACTTATATAATTTTTTGGATTTTTTCAATATATGCGAAAAAATGTGAAAAACATGTTTTTGATTGGATTCAAAATGACTTACAATTTTAAAATGATCATGATACAGAGATTGGACCAGTTTGACCTGAGGGTTACCCACGCCATAAGTGTCGCAGAGGCGAGGCGGATACAGTAGATCCAGACAGGACCCTCTAGGCTGTACAGAGGAACTTGGAGGGGTTAACCCGCCAAGTACCTATGGCTGCAGTGGAAGATCTGCCTGAAGCCATCCAGAGACGGGTGGTAGGAGTACCCCGTGACTGAGTACGGTTATTCCACCGAGTTTCCACCGCGATCGTGTTTTATAGGAACACAACTTCTAGGCAGGGACCACAGGAGTAGATAGATATGATATATCAGATGACTGTATATTTTTTGAGACTGAACATGATCGGGCATAAGCCCAATTTTTGTATGACTTATGGATCCAAATTTTGTATAGTTTTTTGAACACTCTGATGATATATATACAACGATTATTTGATGTGATGTGACAAATGTATAAAAATGTATGATGCTTTTGATGATTAAATTTTATTGTATGGAATGATTAATATGCCAATCCATTGCTCGATTAGCTAATGAGTCTTCCATCCAATTGTCAGCTCGAGGAATATGAATGAAAGTTAAAAATTGAAATGATCTTTGTAACAAACGTACCCTCAAGAACAACCGGAGTAAAAAATGATCTCGAACCCGATAAGTATTGTTCAACTGTGACACCACCAGCTGGGAGTCCAAGAAAACTACCAACAAATCAACACCCAAAGATATTTCCTTCGAGAGTAGATAAATAACTGCAGTGTATTCTGCTGTATTATTGGAAGCAGGACCAATGCAGACTCCTCTTGATACTAACAGCTGACCAGATGGATGATGAAGCACCCAAGCCGCGGAAGCCAAGTTCCGAGTGTGTCTACTAGCACCATCGGCGAAACCAAAATGACTCATGGCATCCGACACAACCTGCCAAAGCAGATCAAAAAACATCACCATCCCATCAAAGATCGAAAAACCAGATATGTACAAAGTAAAACTACTATATACAAAAGCAAAATGTCAAGTCGAAGCCTAGGCATAATACTTTTTCAAATAGAGCCCATTTCTAGGCTCTAGCAACTCGTTTCCTTCAAAATCAACCAAGGTATATACTCCTTTTTTAAGGACTTTTTTAACAATGAAGGGGCCATACCACATAGACTTAAATTTTCCTGCCCCCAGGGCATCTTTTTCTTGGGCATAGACTAAAACAAGGTCACCTTCCGAAAAAAACCCTAGGTTTGACCGCCTTATCATACTGAACTTTCACTCAGTTTTTATGCGCTTCATTCATCGTGGCGGCATCCCGACGCTGCTCATCGAGATGTTCCAGATGAAGGAGACGTTCCTCCAGACTATAAGTGTCAGGAAGAAGTTCAACAGCTAACTTAAGGGAAAGAATCTCACATTCAATGGGAAATACGGATTCCAACCCGTGGACTAGCTGAAACGGAGTAAATCCAGTTGCAGTTTTCACTGACGTCCTGTATGCCCAAAGTGCAGGATATAGCATAATATTCCAGTTGGATCGAGCTTTATCAATTGTCCTTTGAAGAATTGTCTTCAAGGATTTATTCATAGCTTCCACTTGCCCATTGGCTTAAGGATAATACGGAGATGAATGCTCCTGTCGGAAACCCAATTTTAGAGCCAACTCAGCGATCATGCTATTCTGAAAATGACTGCCATGATCAGTGACAATCTCTCTAGGAATGCCAAAACAAGCAATAACCTAGTTGAAAAGAAAAAGAGCTGCAGTCTCACCATCATTCCCAAAAGTAGGCATAGCCTCAACCCACTTCGTAAAGCAGTCTACTGCTACAATAATGTACTTGTGACCTTTAGCCGAAGGCGGGTTACAAGTAGTATAATAAATACCCCACTTTGTAAAGGGACCGACAGTAATGACTAGAAAAAGCGGAGCTGGATGAGCGTGCATTTTTCGAGTATAAACTTGACATGGATGACACTTTTTGACCGACTCCATACAATCTTTGAAAATCGAAGGCCAAAATTACCCAGCACGCAAGATCTTTTGGGCTGTAGCAAGCCCAGATAAATGACCACCACAAGCTCCACTGTGGGAATCATTCAGCACAGCCTCAGCTTCTTCGAGAGTTAAGCAACGTCTTAGGATTGAATCAACCCCTCAACGGTATAAAGTATCACCAATAATCAAGTAATTCTTAGCCAAGTGACGCAACTTACGACGCTCATCTTTCGAAAAAGTAGAGAGAAACTTCGCAGTCTGAAGATACACAATGATATCTCCATACCAAGGATCCTGTGGAGAGATAAGAAACAAATGTTCATCCGGGAAGGATTCATCATAGACTATCTCTTCCCCACAGGGCAACTCGGAGATCAATTCCGCGAAAACCAATGATTTCTTGGACTTGGCAGACATAAACTCAAGATCAAATTCTTGCAAAATCACAATCCATCTATTGTATTTGCCCCCAATCACTCGCCTACTGAGGACAAACTGAAATGGATTGGCTGCTGCCAAAACATAAGTTTTTCGTAGAATAATGTAATGCCGGAGTCGCTGCACAGCATGAACAGCTGCCAAAGCTAACTTTTCTATCGGAGTGTACCAGAGTTCAGGTCCTACCAAGCCTCGACTAAGATAGTAAATAACATGCTCTACAAGAGCATCATCCTCCTGAACCAGAACCATACCAATAGTAGATTCTGCTGCTGCCAGATACAAAAGGAAATCCCTGCTATAATCAAGTGGACTCAATAAAGGAGCAGAGGTCAATGCTTTTTTCAAAGCATCGAATGAGCGTTGAGCGAAGTCATCCCAAAGAAATGGAACTCCCTTCTTCAACAATCTCATAAATCCCTTGGTAAATTCAGCATAATTTACGATAAATCTTCGAAGAAAATTAGACTTTCCTTGTAGACTTTGAAGCTGACGGATAGAGGACGGGGAGGCAACTGAAGTATTGCCTCAACCTTGAAGGGATCTACCCTAATCCCTTCCCTAGACACAATGAATCCCAATAACCGACTGGATGTAACCGCGAAAACGCACTTGTTCGGATTCAATCTAATCTTATAGAAACGACATCGTTCAAATATTTTCCAGAGGTGAGCAGGATGATCCATCCTCTTTCGAGAATGAGCAGCTAAATCATCCAAATACGCCTCGATAATATTTTTGATGTCGTGGAAGGCATATGACATGGCCCGCTGAAACGTAGCCCCAGCATTTTTAAGACCAAAAGGCATCTTCTTGTAAGCAAACGTACCCCAGGGACAAATAAAGGCAGTCTTATGCTGATCTTCAGGACGGATAGTAATCTGATTATATCCGGAGAAACTGTCCATGAAGGAGAAAATCTCATTACCGGCACACTCGTCAATGATCTGATCTATAAATGGTGTGGGGTAATTATCTTTTGGACATGCTTTATTAAGGTCTTTGAAATCGATGCAAACTCGAATTGTTCCTTGTTTTTTTATCTATGGGAACAGGGTTCGAAACCCATTCAGTCAAAGGAACAGGGAAGATAAATCCCACCTTAAGCAGCTTCTCCACCTCGGCTTTGATAGCTACAGCCTTCCTAGGATTGACCGGACGAAGTTTTTGCCTCACAGGCTTAGCATTTTCGTAAGTCTTGATCTCATGCTGGACAATAGATGGATCTATACCAGGCATTTCCTCATAAGACTAAGAGAACACATCCCTATACTCTTTAAAGAGATCGGTGTAAATCTGAATCTCTTCAGGGGAACATTCAGCTCCGATGAAGACATTCTCTATAACATTGGGATCCCTGGAAATGTTCACCGAGATAGTTGGAGAAATCACAGCCATGTTCCCTTCAGCATATACCTGTGTTGGTGCTAAAGGGTTCAGGACTGGGCGAACAGGACCAGGAGACGTAGGACTTGGAAAACTTGTTTCAACTTCGCTCAAATCAGGTAAAAAGTAAGACTGATGATGCAAATCATCCCACGATCTATCTATACCAGTCATAGCTTCCAGGATGGCCTCTTCAGATGGAAGAGTGGTATCAAGGCAATCCTGGGCAAAAGAAGAACTAAGTGTCCAAGCCGGAGCCACATCACCATCCAACTCTTCCGGTGAAAGAGGAGTTGGGATGGACTCTGCAGAGTCAACAATAGACTGATAAGCAATCTCAGCTGTAGACATTGGAAATGCCATTCCACCCACTTGACCTTCCGCTAATGTGGCAGTAGGGGAAGGTAAGGTCCAAGGGTCCGAAAAATAATGAGTTCTGAAGAACTCTCTTCAAAGAGGAGCCTTGGAGGATGAAATTGCATTTATATGAACCGTAGGAGGTGGAATATCAAAAGTACCCATCAAGGAAGAATACATTCCAACCCCTAAATTCTCAACAGGCGCCTTGGTATTATCCAACTTTGGAATAGTTGAGTCAGTATATGCATTCGGGTCTACAAGAGGACAGTCCAGTTGATCCACTGTAACAATCCTCCCTTCGTGAGGGAAACAAATAATCCGAAATAATGAAGATGCAATGGCATCCATCTCATAAATCCAGTTTCTCCCCAACAGAAGGTTGTAGTCCAAGCTTGCATCAACTATCTCTACCTCTATATTTACAGTTTTGCCCCCAACACAGATGGGCAAAGCTAGGACAATACCATGTGGTCTGTGAGAATGACCATCAAACGCAGTTAGAAGAGTAGCAGATGGAACAGCTGCAGGAGATCCAATCCCCTTCCAGCATGTGAGAGACATCACACATGTGGAAGCACCCTCATTAACGACTGTCCGAAAAATATTGCATTTCCAGTACAATGATTTAATATGAAAATCCATATGATGGGGGAGTCTCTTTTTAAAATTATTCATATCGAAAGTAATCATAAGAGAATTCTTTGGATTGACAGCCCCAAGATCAGTGAGCAGAGCACTGCGCTGAGCCGGACAAGACTGGAGCACCTCAAGAGCCGACATGGCACAAGGACTCTGCGCCATATCTTCCACAATAGAGTAGTTCTGGGCAGCCCTAGCATTTGGATTAATCGTCGTGCGCTTAGTAGATGCTTTTGGCATCCGAGGTATAGGCTCAACAGTAGGCCTCGTAATATGAAGCGGCTCAGTGGCATCGGGAGCACCCTTAGCTTTCGAAGACTCTTCTTCGCCATAATCACAGGATCTCGTAGCGACATCCACGTGAGCACTCATCATGTATATGTTTGATGGAATTTCCCCTTCCTGGGTGCCCCCAGAGGAAGCCCCAGTATTTTGATTCTCGCCAACAACTAGCTGTTGCCCTTGGGGAAAAGGGTTTGTCAACACAGCCTGGGAACTGGAAGAACCCTGCTGAGCTAACAAGCGTTGCGCATCCTGAATTTTAGGGCAAAGGTGTGTGAGATGGTCTCCAGCACACAACTTGCATGGAAACTTCACTTTCTTTTTATCCTTTGGACCCTCACCAACATGCTCATTGGTTTTATTCGCATTACCCTTCCCATTCTTTCCCTTTTTCTTATTATTCCGTCCCTTCTTCTTCCCTTCGGATTGTTGATTTCCTTTGTGGTCGGAAGTTTGGACAACATTTAGCGATAAAGATTGGGAAGGTGATGACTCAGCAAGCACAACCTGACCAGAAGGAGCATATTGTATAGACAACTGCTGCAATTGAGTAATCAGGTTAGCTTCACCACTATTGATCGACCCAATAAGTCCATCACCATGAGGACCAGGCTTAGTCTTGGATAAATCTAATTTGGAGCGAGGAGCATTGGGAAAATATTTATGAAGGACCCAGACTGAGAATATATCAGTTCTAGCTGTTGGGCCCTAAAAATGGCCTATTCCTCAGAAAATACCCCAGACAGGGATACATATTTAGAAATATCCGACTGCAGAGATTTCAAAAACCATTCCAAGAGGAATTCTCCTGGAATATGAGCTTTAATAAGCCTCTTCCTCCTCCGCCATTCCTAAATATGGTCAGAAATGTGGGTTGCGTCGTCCTGCTTAAAATTAGCTAGGAGTTTAGTCCCGACGTCATAAAGGACGAGCAACTGGAAATGATTTAGAAATGTAACAGCCAGATCTCCAAATGTAGCAAAACTGCCCCCAGTTAACTCAATATACCACTTGGCAGCGTTTCCAGTTAAGGTGCGTTGAAACAATCTCAACCTAATCGAATCATCGATCAAGGAGTTAGAAGAGCACCATAAATGGAAGGTGGTGATATGGTCGGCCGGGTCCTCTCCATTCTTGCCTTCAAACTTTGGAATGTCTGAAGGTAGTTTGGTCGGAACCGGAGGCCACCTCGGACTGTACCGGATCGGATCATTCGTCATTTTCGATAGATCTAGCAAGTTTAACGTTGCCAGAAAAGGTAAACGAGGCGGAGCCTGAGGATTCCATCCTTGATGGGATGAATTCCCTACATTCTGAAAAGAATACCCTGGATTTGATAAGGCACCAGGTTGCCAGAAAGAACTCGTAGAAAAAGGAGAAGAACCTCCTCCCAACGCAGAGTTACCAAAGAACAGACCAGTTCCCCCACCTGAAGTATTGAATGAAGAGGAAAGCCCCTGATAGGGGTTCTAGGCATTAGAAAGAGGGGAAAAATTCTGATAAGCACTCGACGAAGGGAAAAAAGCATTCCCTTGGTGACCAGCGTAAAACTGATTCCCTGCCCCCACTGTAGTGAATACAGGGTTCCAACTTGTAAAAGTAGTCGAATTCTGACCTCCAAACCAAGGGTTGAAACTCTGAGTCTGAGAAGTAAACGGAAAGGACCCTAAAGAAGGATTCGAACTAGGAATATGCCCAGTTCCGAAGGGGAACCCTTGAAAAGAAGCTGATCCACTAGCCATGGAAGACATGGGTGTAGATCCAGCTACAGCAGCAGAAAAGGAAAATGAAGGAATCCCACTTGTGGGCATTCCGAAACAAAAGGGACCAGATTGAGAATCATGTGCTTGGGTGAAACCAGAGCCAAACACAGCAGTACTAGAAGCAATCAAAGATATAGCAATAGTGCCTCCTCCTTCTACAGAAGCAGGAGTCTGAATGCCTGCAGCACTCACAGCAGAAGCCGCATTCCCAGTCATGGCCATCGAAAGGTATGAATAATATGGAGGATCTTCCGGTCTCTCTGACTCAGGTCCGATGTATTCAACAACGAACGGATAATCAGGAGGAAGAGGAGATGGAAGTGACTCAGAGGGTTGAGATACTTCCTCTACTTGTACTTCTTCTTCCTGCAGAAATAAGACTCTCGAGGTGAGCGGAGCGCTCCTCTCGAAACCAACACCAGAATCAGCTACGAAACTTTCAAACCCTTGTGGAGGATCTCTCTCCATTGCGTCAGACGCCACAGGGTGATACTCACCTGCTAAATTACTCCTACGCCTTCTTGAAGAAGGCTCTGGACTCTCGGGAGATAACCCCCGGATTCTCCTCGATCGACGAGGCACTTGATCAGCCACTTTAACAAATTTTAATTAGACTCAAAAAAAGTATAAAGCTAAGCAAGCTAGGAGCAAAGAGCACTCACTACAAAAAATCCCTGAGATACAATTAAGCCAACAACCTTCAAGTATTTCCGCTCCGGGTGATTAGGACCAGACACCAAAATACAAGAAAGCGAAGTATAGGACCTCCCAAAAGTAGTCTGGGATAATAACGGCCCAGGCCTACTGGCGAAGGTAACAGAAACAATTACGCCGACCTCCTAACAACAGCCTTTGCCGGCACAAGTACCCAAGCTTCGCAAGGGCACCCCCCAGAAGTACTGCTGGAAGTGATACGACGTCTGCCTCAGGTACCACGGGTATTCCCCCCCGCAGTCACCTATGTGGAACCTAGGAATGGCAACTATGGGCACCAATCCATGTCAGAAGCCGGGTGGAACGGTATTGAGGTTAGATTCAGCAAATCAGAGAGGGGGTATCTCTCTTCTCGGCCTTCACTTCCCCTCGCGCTTGACTCTCTGGAGGAGAGCTTTCCCGGTCCACCTAACAGAGTTGGATTTCGCTCAATTAATAAACTTCTATGTTTTTGTTTGAGCGGCCTTGGAGAGTTAACTCTCCACTCACCTAATCCAAGGCCCTACAACCTAGCTAGCTGGTGTATGACACTTAATAAAAAACTTGCTAGTTGCTTTTAAATTATAGCGCTTATTTTAATCGGCTGTTATATTAAGTCAAAGGGATACGGAAATGAAACTCATGGTGTTTTGTGACACAGAAAAGAAATTAATAAAAACCAAACTACATGAAAATGCAGTAATTGCCTTTCAATGAAAATAAATTTCTACACGGGTTCTACGAGACTAAAATTTTTTTATTTTTCTTTTCAGATAACAAACTCACACTCGCAAAAACTATGAAAAATACTATAAATGCTTAAGTGCACCTAATGCAAATAACTAAGAGCATGCAAATTCTAAGATGCAAAATCTACTAAAGCAGAGAGAAATTTCCCAAAGATCCTTCAGTTTTATCTCTTTTTGATCGTCCACAAAACTAGTTCCCAAAAGCAAAAACTCTCAATATGAAGACATCAAAATATTCTTGAAAACAAGAGGAAGAAACCAATGACAATTCCTTTCCAAAATCAAGTCAAAAACGAAAGGCAAGAAATCTCAACAAAGCTTCAAAAGATATAACGAAACGAAAACAAAAATGTAAAACAAAAGAAAATGACAAAACAAAATGTTTTTTGAGCTTTTGAATTTTATAAAAAGAAGAGCTCGAAGAGACCAAGAAAACTATCAAATCCCAAGCCAAACAACTCTGAATTTCAAGCAAAACTTCAAAAATGATCCAAATCTTATAGGGCCACCTAGTAGCAAGATTTATATGAGCAAAAGAAGACAAGAAACTCAGTAACTCAGCCTATAAGAATAGTACAACCTTGTAGCAAACAAAAACTTCAAAGAACCAAGAAAGACTCTTCAAAAATTGCAACAAGACCTAGTCAAATGAACTAAAGAAAACTAACGAAAAGCAGGCAAAAATCCAAGCGCAAAGCAAAACATAAGATTAGGAAAGAGTATATGAGCAAAAGCTCTTTGTCCTGATAAAGCAGAACAACCAAGAATCCCCAGGAAGAGATCTTGGTACTCGACCAGAAATGCAAGCACTAAAAACAAGATTTGCCAGATAAGCTAGTCTTCAACGAAACAAGAGAGAAAAAGACCAATGACTACTACTAACACAATCCAGAGACTAAAAAGACACTGTAGAAACAGATCTCCACAGGCAGACAGGACTAAAAATTCAAGAAATCAAAAATTTCAAAATCTACCCAAGCATATGCTACTTGACAGTTTTGAAACAAGCGTGCATACGTGACTATGTCAAAGGAAACCCACGTATACACGACCCCCTTTGAAGAAAAATGCGTGTATACACGTCTATGTATAGACAAACTCGCGTATATAAAGGTAAATAATGAAAAATAAAAAAGATCAAGCCTGGATAAAGAACCAGGTCTTCAGTCTGACTGAGAAAAAGTTAACTGGACTGGAAATAATAGTTAAAACTGTTGGAAACCTTTCAAACAGCTGAAACCACCCAACAGGGGAATCACAAAAATGTGATCCCCAGCGGAGTCACCAGTTCTGTTTCGGGGAAAAACACCCTAGAGGTTTGTTGGGTCAAAACCTCCACAGATCAGGGCATGCTATTCAGAAGGACTCACACACAACCACACTTAAATGCTAAAAACTAGATAACAACGATAGTAGAACTCACCCGTAGTCCTACGTTCGATGTAGATCCCGCGGGGTCCAAACCCCCAGCAACCCTTCTTCCTCTCCAACCTGGAAAACAAGAAAGAGCATGCACTGAAACCTAGTTGTACAGCATATATTTTTCCTATAAGTTAGTGTAATCCATGTGAAACATTATGTAAATAATAATAAATGCTTAATAATCAATCTTTTCACATATACAAATAGGTATTAACACATAAGTTCAGGAACAAGATGGTTCTTCATTATTGCGAACAGCATGTACAGAAATAAAAAGTGGAGAGATCACCTGAATCCTTCCACGATCTTCGAGCAGATCGTCGTCCGAATCCGTCCCGCCCTTGCCTCGCTAAGATACTTTCAAGACTTGTGCACTCGAGATGTAGAGATGGTATAAATCGATGAACATCTCCAGGAAACAAGGGTTTCGATAACTTGGGAAAGGCAGAGGTGCTGAAACTGAGCCTTGAATTATGATTCCAATGATTGGATTGCCTATAATCCCTTCTCCCTTAGGCCATGCACATGAGGGCTTTTATACTCCCTCAAAGTAGTTTCAATCAGTTGGAAACAGTTGGCCACGTGCTGGGGTGGTTGAACTACTGGAGTAACCATCAACCAAGCCCGAAAATAGGGAATTTTTATATATTTTTTAATTATTTTAATGGCATACGCGGAAAAGTCTGGGCATAGCCGCGTATGGGATTTTTGACACTGTTTTTTATGAATTTTGTTCAAGTCTGTGGGAATGGGTGCCCAAGGCCATAGAGACAATCATGAATCACATGAGGGTGAAAAATGATGCTATAAAAATTATAAATATTGAAGATGAAGAAACTCCGGTTCAAACACCAGTTGATAGATCTCCTTTACATCAATTTGAAGAAGACCCTCATAGAAGAAATCCTGATATAGACCCAGTTCAACAACAAATCTATGATTATGTGGAATATTTGGAAAGAAAGGCTTCAGAAAATCAAGGAAGATCCCTCATTCCACAAGAACCTCCAATAGAAACCTTAAGAAAAGATAACTATGAATTGGAGATACTGAACGGACATATCAAAAATGAGAATGAAATCTTGAGAGAAAAAATTAAATTGAAGAATGCTATGAATGATACTCTCACTCTACAATTTGGTACACTGCATAAAGAAAACAAGAAGCTAAAGAAGATAAATAAGAAACTGAACAGGGCCCTCATAAATCTCAAGTTCAAATTATTCATGAGAAAACCCAGAGTGACACTGACCACCAAAAGAAGCAGAAAGATAAGGCTGGATGTTCTAGCAGAGGTTTCAGAGCACATGGAATAAATTTTTGATGGAATTGCATGAGGACATGCAAGAGTTTTGCAGTGGGGGTATGTTGAGCCCTAAAATTGTCTTCTTTGTTGCAAACCTTCACTTCATTTCATCATTTCTTTATCACTTCATAAGCCTAAGAATCAATGGAGAATGATTAATATTGCTTAAAGGTTACATACAAATGATTAACATGTTGTATTTTCGTGATTTTTGTTGTCTTAATAATTTTGAACAGTTTAGCCACAGAATACAAGCATTATGTAGCCAGTTAAGCATTCCGCAGCTGTTTTTGTGTTTAAGTATGATGCAGGTGTCAATTGGAGACAAGGCGCACATGGGTAGTTCCCAAATCTTCCCTACATGATTCCTTCCTATCCACGAGGACTGAATCGACAACTGGAGGTGTCTGATCCAATGGTCAAAGCGAGAGTCAAAGAGACTGTCTTCTACAGGAATTAGGACTCTTGATTTGCTTTGCAGCAAATCACGAGTCTCAAAAGAGTCTCAATTCAATTTTGATTAGAAGAATACACCTGTACCTATTTTTTCTCAAACATTAGTTATGAATTTGCATATAAATTAAGTTATGTAGAACCGAGAAGGGACAATTAATAACTCATTCAGAATCACAATGATACTATGTTTTTCAAGCACTGTTTTAATAAAAGGAGATTAGCCTTGATGTTGTTCTGATTACACTTTTAAGGAGCTAAAGGATTGCACCGAACTGAATGCAAAGGGCCCCTGCTATTCGAGGAGGTTTCATGCATTTTCTAGATAGGTTCATTCTAGTTTCTGTTTAGCATTTCTCTGTATTTTCTTTACTGCTTTCATAAATTGCAATTGTTGTATCCAACTGAGTAAAGTCTGTTAATGAATGGATAGTGACTCATAGGTGAAGTAGTTGCTTAGGTTTCATTTCTTGTCTTTCATGGATAAACAATTCTTGTGCTCGACCAAGTAAAGACCATCTAAATCTTAAATTGAAATGTTTAGTGACTTATAGATACAGTAATTGTCTAGGAGATCCTCATACACTACACTTAATCCTTTTCAAAAGATCTTCCAATAAATCTCAATTATATGAATTGGATTTCGTTGTAAGGTCTGAGTTATTAATTGTTTCAGTATTTCATTTCATGTTATAGGAGATCCTCATACACTACACTTAATATTTTTCAAAAGCTCTTCCAATAAATCTCAATTATATGAATTGGATTTAGTTGTAAGGTCTGAGTTATTAATTATTTTAGTATTTCATTTCATGTTATAAGAGATCCTCATTACACTACACTTAATCTTTTTCACAAGCTCTTCCAATAAATCTCAATTAAATGAATTTGGATTCAGTTGTAATGTTCAAGTTATTAATTGCTTTCATTTCTTGAATTCTCAATTGAGTTGCAATATCCATGGATTAGGATTTCTAGTTTTCACCATTTCTTCATTAGAAAACTTGTGAATAAAACTTTTCTTTAATTCATTTGATAAACATTTTCTTTCCTTCCTTTTTAAATAGATTAATTTCATCTTTTTCATAGAATGCTAAGAATCAAAATATAAAAACTCCCAAAAACGTCAGCAAAGCCTCAAAACAATGAAGTAGGAAAAAGGGATACTTAGGCACATATAGTGCATTAAACTTCATCAGTTTACTAGCCCTGGTCGATAATTTATGTTGAAAATTTAGGACACTAAATTGACTAAACACCTTGCTTGATTATGCTTCCACTAAATACACTTGTCTTGCATCTGCCATTTGGGAAGCAACACTCAAATCCTTCACCCACTCCACTCATTCCACTTCCATCTCCCCAAAAGTTGGATCTTGCACCATGAAAAAATGGTATGATGAGGAATGCAAGACTTGTTGGAAAGGTTGTCATTGATGGCAAAGGAGCACAAAGGAGCAGCACCTGAACCAGCAATAAGGCAAAGGAGATGACAAAGGAGGTAGCAGATGTAGAGACAAATAAAGACAATGGAGGCAGAGGTGGAGCCGTTATCACAGCAGTAGAGGCAGAGGCAAAGCGACAGAAGCAGCAGAAGCAGAGGCAAAGGCAGAGCGACAGAAGCAGCAGAGGCAGAGGCAGAGGCAGAGCCGTTATAAAATTCCGAGAATCGCCCAAGCCGACAGATATAGTCATATGTATAATTCCGAGAATAATTACCCGATGGGCGTTACATATAACACATAAAACTTATTCCGGGAATCGCCTACCCCGATGGAGGATCTATATATATATATATATATATATATATATATATCCATCACCTTACATATATGTGCAACGCATCATATAAACAAAGGTCTAAGCTTAAATATATACAAGCGGAGTGCTTTATAACTATATAACCAAAGGCTCTATCAAAACGAAATGGTTTATAAGGTGGGACCCCTCCCCAATCACAATCGGAGATCGTAAGGGGAGCGGAACATCACAACAGAAAGTTGCGATTGCGATTGAGTTCCGGATCCAATGGGTTATAAATCACGATTGATATAGGTTTTAAGTTCCGTGAATAGTGGTCAATCGCATCGGCATTAGTCAATCACATCAGAAAGAAACAAACCATCGCAACACATATTAAAAGAATTGCGATTGTGATTGAAAGCCCAGACCCGATGGGCTTATAAACCATGAGTAAAATGTATTTGAAGTTCAGCATGATCGCATCGGAACAATCTAATCGCATCGGAGAATATAAAGGGATCGGAACGTCCATACAAGAACTTGCGATTGCGATTAAGTTCCGGACCCGATGGGTCTATAAGTTATGTTTATAAGTTTGAATTCCGGCCTAATTGCATCGGAAAGAAACAGACCATCGGAACATATATTAAAAGAGTTGCGATTGCGATTGGAAGTTCCGGACCCGATGGATCTATGAATTATAATTCAAACATATTTAAAGTCCAGCATAATCGCATCGGAGATTATAAGAGCGTCGGAACATATATTAAAAGACTTGCGATTGCGATTGAAGCCCGGACCCGATGGGCTTATAAACTTTGATTAATAAGGATTTAAGTTCCAATCGCATCGGCAAAGAACAGTGAACAGTGATCAATCGCATTGGAGCAAGGCAGCTTGCGATTGCGATCGCGATCAATCGCAATCAGAAATCACTGAAGAAAGAGCATAGTGCATCGGAAAGCGTGGCAAGTGAGCCCGAAGGGAATTAGTTATGTATTAAACATGATTCTTCAGGGTTATAGTGGACATGACAGTTTGTTTGGTAAAATGGTGTATAACTATGCCGAGAATTGAAATTACGGCACTGGTATATATATATATATATATATATATATATATATATATATATATATATAACGCGTTGTTGCTATTGTATTAAAAGATGCCGTGTGGTCTGTGAACCCACGGGCCTCGGCTTAAGGTGGAGGGTGATTTGTAACATAATACAATTGTGATATATGTATGTTCCGGCTTGCGGAACTCGCCACATCAACAAAACACTCGTGGCATGAAAAGGGTTGGAATTGCCGTGATTTAAAAGGCACAGTTACACGTATGCAGCAGTTACACTCCTACAGAGGACAGAAAAGAAAACAGAGCTGAAAGGAGATAAAACACAGTCACAGAAAAGACAAAGACACAGTCAGAGAAAAGACAAATGCGCAACAAGCCAAGAGACAAAACGAGTGAGCTGGAGTTCTCATTTAAATTTGAATGTAAATGTTTTATTTAAATTTATATTGTTGTGATGCACTGGCAAGTCTCTGGAAGAGAGAAAATATCCCACTGTAATATTAAAATAAGCACCTACAGTTACATTTTTTCTGAGTGAGCTGAAAAGAGATGAGAAGGCAGAAGGCAAAGAGACATGGCTGTCCATTTCGAATTCCCAGTGGAATACAAACAGCCATGAAGCTATTTTTGTATAAAACAGGGTAATATCCAAGGGTAGAAGATTGATGAAAACAGAATGAGAAAAGGAGAGAGTGTGCAGCAGTATTGAAGAAATTTGAAGAAAATAAGAAAGTTGCAAGAGGTCAGAGAGTGTGAATATAGAGAATGCAGAGTATGAAGAATTGAGGAGAAAAGACATGAAGAAGGAGGAGCTGAGCAGAGAAGAAGGAGGGGCTGCGCATAGATGATGTAGGGCTGATATGAGGACTGATGAATAGCAGAAGAGAAGGTACAGAACAGAGCTGATATCCAAGGTAAATCAGCAAGTGTTTTTCTTTTGAAAGAGTAAGGAAGTTGGAGCTTCCCTATCAAGTTGTAGCTTGATAGATGTCAGTTGTAGCTGAATGAGGTAGGAGCCTCCTGTAGGTTGGTGCCTGCAGAAAATAGATGGGAGTTGGTGCTTCCACATCAAGTTGTAGCTTGATAAAATGTCAGTTGTAGCTGATTGAGGTAGGAGCCTCCTGTAGGTCGGTGCCTACAGAAAATCAGTGGTGAGAGGGAGTTGGAGTTTGCCTTTGCATCACAACAATAATAAGATGTGGTTTTCTCCCTTTATGGGTTTCCACTTATATCTGGTGTCTCTGTGCATGATGTCTATGTGTTGATTTGTTTATCTAATCTGCTTAATACATGTTGCTTACATATTAAGACTGCTGGTACATTATCTAATCTTCTTATTAATTTCTGCTCATAAATTAAGATTGCTCACATATTAAGTTGACCATGAAATGAAGGTGTAAATAAGATTTAAGGGAAAAGTTTTAGAAGTCCATGTATGTGTTAAACTGATTCACCCCCCCCTCTCAGTTTAACTAAGGGTTCAACAAGACTCTACATCGAGAACTTCAATATGCTTTCACCCACTCTCACCCCTTCTACCCCAACCTCAAAGCTTCTTGTCATCGTCTCCTCCGTCACAAGAAACAACTCTTTGTCCCTCATAGAAGACAAAAAAATTTCTGCTCTCTGATCAAAAATTGAATTGGGGGAAAAATTTTGCTAAAAAATGAAGTTCTTAGAATCGCTCGAAACCAGAACGACCACAAATTTCTCGTCTCCCTGAAAAGGGTGCACTTTGTTTCATCAAAAACCGACTCCGTATGAGAAAGTTAGAGCATGTTGTCCGTTTTGCCAAACACGTGAATTTTCAAAAAAAAAATCAAACAGGGTCAAAGGGGTCAATTTTTGGTCAAAATGATTTTTTCTCCAGCCTGTGGTGTGCTAACACTTGTTAGCTTGTGGTTGGCCTGAATTTTTGGGCTACATGGAAAAGTTTGGTTGGTTTTTGAACGAACCAATGGGATGACGACATGTGGTGCATCCAGGGGCTGCCACGTGCCCCCTCCCAAAGGTTGAAATGACATTGTATGGTCGAATAAAATTATATATGGTGTACGGGTGGAGGTCGGGCTCAACCCCACAACCTCCCCCACACAAACGCAACAACATCCCACCTTCTCTACCACATGGTTCTTAGTATACCATGAAACCCATAGACATTTGTATTCAATCAAAGATTGTGGTGGGGGAAAAGAGGGTCAGCCCCTAGTCCATAGGACCACGCACCCATGAATACAGGCGAAGCTCCATTCTAAGTGGAGGTTTAAGTGCTAAAACACTGATTATTAACCTTAAGCATGTTTTGTTAGTGCTAATCCAAATATAAATGTGGATTAACTTAAGCACTACATTAGTGCATTAAGTGCACTTAATTAACACAATAACCTTCACTTAACATTTAATTGGAGGACCTCCAAAATTAGTGGAACTACCAGTTTTAACTGCAGTTAGCTAGTTTAGTGGAGCAATCAGTGGGAAAAATTGAAAGAGGCATAAATTTTTCCCGATGATTCAGAATTCGACTCAGTCAGAACCAAAATAGGGGTATTGGGGGTGTCCCAGAGCCATTGGAGCAGGTTTGAGAGCCATCAGAGTTCAATAAATTACTGTATTCAAAATTTTTATCAATTAATCAAAGAGGGCCAAGCCATTGAACCTAGTCCAAGGAGACGTAGCCCAAGAGGGGTGAACTCCTTCATCACTACTGTGTAGTGTGATTTTTGTGTATTATATTTTTTGAAATTTACTTGTTGTTTATGTGTTTTTAAAGATAATTTACTTCATGAATTGCTCATAAAAGACACACAAATTTGACACATAAACCCTCTCATAAACTTGTTATTTGACACAATCCTTAAGCACTTTTCTTTTACATTGATGAGGAAGTTAGCACAACAAAACTAGTTTGTCCATATTCAGATCAAGTTGGTATCAGAGCATAGTTTAGCTCATTTTAGCTCCAATTTATCTCAGGGTTTGCCAAGGTTAGCTCGAAAATTAGCTATTGGTTTTGTATTTGTGCAAGGAGAATTTAAATGTGTGCAATTTTATGTGTGTAAGCTGAATAGAGGAGAAGGTCAAGATTGAGGACCCAACTCTCAAATCACAGCAAAGAAGATTTTTTCTATGCATTACAAGTGTGAAGATGGTAGCTTCATCCAACATTGTTTCTAATCAATCTTCCTTAGCAAGACTCTTTGATGAAGAGTTGTTGCAGAAGCTCTTCATCATGAGAGATATGGTGCAAGATATGGTTGAAGATAGGAAGGATAGCAGTAGGATTCAAGAGCAGTTGATGGCCATGAAGGGGGAGAAGCAAGAGCTTCTTGAAAATATGCATGAGATGGAGACTCAACTCCATATTGCACATGAAACCCTAGAAAATATGCATGAGATGGAGACTCAGCTCCATATTGAAAATGAAACCCTAGAAAAGATGTATGAGACAGAGATTCAACCCCATTATGCCAAGGAAACCCTACCAAGCATGTGCATGAAAATGAGGTATGCAAATCAAGTTTATCTTGAATTTCCTCTCAAAATGAATGTTTTGTTGTTTTTGAAAGACACACTAGAGGAATTGTTTGGTCAATTTAGTGTGTCCTAAATTGCTAACATAAATTATCAACCAGGGATTCGTAAGCTGACGAAGTGTGGCGCACTATATGTGCAAGATAACCTATCTCTTACTTTTTGTCGTTTTTGGATTTTTATTGATCTTGGTTGGTTTCCTAATGTGAGATGGAAATTCTAAAAGACAAGTATGGTTATGAATATTCAAGGCAATGATGTCCTTTATAATGATTTACCAAACTTCAAACTTCAAAAGGATTTTGAAACATACAATGACAAAATTAAAAGGAAATGAAAATATGTCACTATTCTAATTAAACAAACAATGAACTATTGATCATGAAAACCATTATCCTTGCTGCATTCTAAACACAAAAGAAACTGTACTCAAAGAAAAGATTGCAAGTAAAGTAAAACTAAAATCAAATTACATCAACTCATATTCTGACCCCTCACCATTAGTCTAGCTATGGCTTTCGGAGGTAATCATAAACAACTTGAGCAATCTGATATCTAATTTGCAGAAAAAGAAACTAATATCAAACTACACACTCATACTTCAATCCCTCACCATCAGTCCAACTGTGGCTTTCGAAGGTAACTGAAAATGACATGAGCAATTTAATATATCTAACTTGCAGAAAGTAAACTAATATCAAACTACACACTCATACTTCAATCCCTCACCATCAGTCCAGCTGTGGCTTTTGGAGGTAACTGAAAATGACATGAGCAATTTAATATATCTAACTTGCAGAAAGTAAACTAATATCAAACTACACACTCATACTTCAATCCCTCACCATCAGTCCAGCTGTGGCTTTCAGAGGTAACTGAAAATGACATGAGCAATTTAATATATCAAATCTAACTACTGAAACAAATGTGCAAGACTGAAATAAACAAAGCAGTACTGGAATTAAACAAAAACTAAGAAAAATAAATTAGCAGCAGAACAATATTGATTCCATGTCAATAGTCATTATAAAACTATGTGCAAATGCCCGGGCTGCCATGAAAAATTATGCTAAAAGCTATGATTTCAAAAAGCAATCTAAGTAAGGAAATATGACAAAACAGAATTGAAAGCAACTTATCTAGAAAACATGTAAAAGCCTCATTGGATAGCAGGGGCCCTCTACTACCAATTTGGTGAAGTCCTTCAGCTCCTTAAAGTTGTAATCAAAACAGCATCAAAGAACTGAATTTCTCTATTAAAAAGAACTCACAAATCTACATCCCATTCCATCTTGAACTTTGTTACAAAAGACTTCTCTACTACTTTTTCATTACTTCCCCATTACCTATGATAGGAGAAAGCTTCTCCTATTTATACAAAATATGAGGAGTCATCTCATTAATGGGAGTCCATGAATCTCTCCCTCCATCTCTAGAGTTACAATCAAAATAGGAAATGATAAGACACTTGTCTTTCTAGAGTTTCAACACAACTAAGAGATGAGACACATATCCTCTTAGAGTTTCAATACAACAAGGAAGTGAGATACATATCCTCTTGATCCCATAATCTTCTCCAACCAAATTCGAATTTGGCCTTAGAGTGCCACATAAGGGTCTTCTAGAAGTCTCCTTTTGACCTACACATGTCACAAAACTCATAACACATATATAGATATATGAAACTATGTTAATTTCTAGTTTCTAATCATAAATTCACTTAAAATACATAAAATAAATAACTTTGGAAAACAAGGATCCTAACCCATATATTTATGAAAATGGTTACTTGATGTAGGGTTTTAGGTAAAATGGCTATGAAATAAGAGCTAAATGGTTATGACATAATGGAAATATGTATGAATATGGAGAACACTTTTGAGACTCAACATACCCCCCAACTGAAGTTGTTGCATGTCCTCATGCAACTATTGCAATGATTCATTTGTCCATGAGTTGATATTTTATGAGTTTTGACTCATATAGATTCATTCCAAACTTTGCTTCTTGATATTTTCCTTTTTGGCAAAGTATAATACATTTGATTGCAACATTTTTTTATTTTTTATTTTTTTCAATGGTTGGTTCTTGTGTGACAACCTTTTTTTTTTTTTTTTTTGAAGCATTGGTTCTTGTGTAACAATGCTTTATTTTCTTTGTTGCATCAAAGTTCATGAAAACATTTAGAATCAATTACTTCATCAATGAATTGATCATTTGCAAGGCATATAATCTTTTGGATCATGTTACAACAATAGTTGGTTGGAAAGTATATGTGGGTGGAAACGAAATGAAAATGTGTGATAGTGTATGACATGTGGATATGAAATGATGTCCCTTCCCCCCAACTAAAGATATGACAATGTGAAAAAGGGAGTGAGGAATTTTTCCAAAGTTACAATTTTAGCATTCTAATGAATTACATGACTAAAAATTAGAAAACAAGATACCTTCACTTACCTTAAATGTGGATGAGTTGTGTATGTGTGGTGACTGCAAAATTCTGATCATATTCTTCTTCAAGTGGCTGAACAAGAGGAGTCATGGATAAAGAGATAAGATGAATTTTTATTGCTCCTACTAAAACTTGCTGAATCTGCTCCAAAATGCTGAAAATAATAGTCTTCATGTCTTCAAAATTCATTGGCATAATTCCTACTATGTGAAAAGATGTTCTGATGTCGAACATAGTAGGAAATTGTTGACTTAGTGGCCATTAATGGATGTCACTAGTCAACACGAGAACTCTCACCATTGATGACAATGAGAGTCAAGATGCCCAAACACATCTTGCTAGGTACGAATGATTTTGCTGATGTTGAGTCACCTAGAAGATCTGACGAACAAGAGACATTAATGTATTCCCATTGTTTGTCAGCATGAGAACTTGCCATTAAGGCATGCAAGCCTCAAGGTGTTTTTACAAAGAACTTAGACTCAAAGGACTATGGACTCAATAATTTGCATTGAAGAAGGGCTTATTTGCGGAATGAAAATGACAAGAAATGGAAAATGAAAATGGAAGATGGCAATGGAGAATAGAAATGGAAAATGGGCAATAATCATGTGAATGAGAAATGACAATGGGCAATAAGCATGTGAATGAGCCTCTTGCTTTTATTTGTGGTTATGAATGGACAAAAAGAAATGGAAAGTGGATGTGAATGTAAATGGAAAATATGAAGTGAAATGAGGTGAATGGTTTATTATGAGGTATGGATGTGATGGAGACAATAGTATCTGAAAGTTTTTCAAGTGTTTGGATCTGATTTTACATCAGCATATTTCCTCTTTGTTGCCGATCATCCTCTTATGAAACAAATTGGTCTTTTAGAGAGACACCATTCTTTTGTAGTCATTTGTTCTTCCTCCTGGAACCTGCAAAAAAATTAATACTTCTTCTGCAATGGAATGTAAGATTATCAAAGGAGAGAGGTGATCAATCTCTCTAGTTATGATATTTACACACAAAACTAAGAATTTGTATTAATGAAACAAGTTCTCAAAGGAAAAAATCAAAAGAATTTATACCTGTTTTGGAATTAGTGCCTCAAGTTGAATGTTGCTTCTTTTCAGCAATTTATTTCATTATTTACCATTTCAAACTCTAATGATGGATTTCTCATTGTGTATATCTTGTTGAGACCTTTCCAACGATACTTAAATCATCAAAATCTGATTTTGTATGAGAAAGTTAGGCTGATTTGAACAATGAGGTTTTTCAGCTGCGGAATTGGAGAACAGCTGCGGAATTGGACTTTAGCGGCGGAATTGGAGAACAGCTGCGGAATTGGACTTTAGCTGCGGAATTGGAGAATAGCTGCGGAATTGGACTTTAGCTGCAGAATGCCGACGGTTTCTGTAATTAAAAATCTTGAATAAAAAGTTAGCCATTCATCTTTCATCATCAGTCCAAAATTAATCTATACCTTCAGAAAAACGAGCAAATAACTTATTCATTTCATTGATTCAAAATTATTGATTTTTTTTTTTTTTTAATCCAAAATGTTTGGTGCGAGAATCCTCTGCAATTGGGTTAGTCTGAGGATCTTAACAGAGTCGATGTTATTTCTTTGCAGACCACTTCCTGAGGCAACGTCATATCCTAAATAGATCGAGATTCTTGGGTGCAAGGCAAACAGAACTCTTTCGGAGTTAGTGCAAACTTGTTTGAAGGCCTGCTAAGGCAGACTGAATGTCTTGAGCCTTGTAATCTTGGAATTCGTCGACTCATTTGAAGTCGGGTTATCCATCGAGCAAGACTCAATATGGTAGTTGTGGCTCTGCTATATTGCAAATAGTAGGTATATATGAAGCCATTTAGGACAGAAAATTTCTCAAGGGTCAAATCGAAGGGAATGTGTGGTTTTTTCCTTGTTCCTATAATTAATAGCAGAGTTCCAAACGTACCAAAACATTCTACGAAATCCAGTCATTCGAGTCTGGCTTAGTTGGGGCCTGAACGAGTTAGTGCCATCCGAAGGTAGCATAATCCTCTTTGCTTTTGCTTGCAAATGAAGCCTGTAAACCGGTATGGGTTTCCTAAGTGCCATCTGACGTTAGTTCAATGAAATTTTGAAACACCAAACCCGCTTGACAGAGGATGAGTCACCCGTTTCTGTGCAAAGATACTTGAAGTAGCGCAAGACCATTCAAATATTAACAAGAGAATTATTTTAAGGATTGAGACCCATAATAGAACAACGTATCAGAGGCTTTTCTCATGGAATTAGTCAGTGATTACATGTTACGGCTCTTGATTTCATTTATGTGATTGCCACGTATGAGTGGATTGAATGCCACGATAGAATTTGTATTCAACTTGGATTCTTCTTCCTGGAGATCATCAAACCGAATTATGGCTTAAATTAAGCAAAGTGCCGTTCAAACTCTCCACTGTGCAAACAAAAAACCATTTTTCCTCACGCGGCAGGCAAAAATGGCCTTCAAAGAACCGAGAAATTCTCCCAGACCGCCACGAATTTTGTAAAACGATTTCTGAAGTTATCTAATTGACCATGTTGGCGAAAAAACCCATGTCGTGGATTTTCAAAATTCATCCTCAATCGTTCAGAAAATGCGTTTCAAATTGACGTGTTAATAGCAGTTGTGTTTTTCTGGCTTCTGCTTCAGCAACAAAAATCAATTTCGAATTTGATTGTTGTCTGTGCTGTAGATGGATTTCTAAATCAGATCTGAACTTGAATAACATATTGTCTAGTCCTGGTAAGTCTCACTTGTTTCTCAGAAGCTATCTTCACATATACAGCGAGGTGGCTGATCATCGTGGGGTGGTATGCTCCACTGGGAAATTTGCATAACCATAAACGATTAGTAGCCAGCAGGATGCAGCTGGACTTGCAATGTACATTAATTTTGGTGTGAAAGCGGCCCCCGATATCTCATTCACTAAAAAGTTTGATTCACATTGACTCGTACAAAGCATAAGTTTTTGTTGTCATTTTAAAACTATGAATGTAGATGTCTACATCAAAGTAAAGTGGAGATCCTCCAAGGTACTGAGATATGTTATTGAAATAGATTTGGACTCCATGACAATCTCTTGGCTCGTTTGTAAGGTCACAAATTGTGCCATTCCTATATAAATGTGCATGATACCTTGAGCAGCAGTTTTGGAACAGGGATCTTTTTGAAGGGACTCATCTGGTTTTCATCAGGTTTGTAGAGTGTTGGACAGCATTGCAGATTTTGTTTTAACAATTGCAAAGGTTGGATCTGCTTCTTTAGTTTCGTTTTGCCCAAATGCAATGGCCATTTCATTTTGTTTATTGATTTGTTTTGTTTGTTTGTTTTTTTTTTTTTTAATTTGTTTTGTTATTACACATGTTATATTTTGAAAAATTAAATACATATGTAATTTACTAAACAAAACAATTTATTGATTTTTTTTTTTTAAATGATTTGTTATTAAAATTATATATATATTTTCAAAAATTTTAAAAATATACATATATATCTTAGTAACAAAATAATTTAAATTTTTTTTTTTTTTTTTTTTTTCATTTTTTTTTTTAAAATTGATTTGTTTAATACAATTATGTATGTTATATTTTCAAAAATTTAAAAATACACATATATATTCATTAAACAAAACAATTTATTGAAATCAAAGTTTTTCATGAAAACAATTTTTTTTTTTTTTAAATTGTTGAATCAATTGAAATGATGAAGTTTTATTTTGTCTCCTTTTTTTTTTTTTTTCACATAACAATTCTTTTTCTGATCCTCCAGATCACACAAAGTGCAAGAGGAGAGCATACTCAAGAATTATTAATTTTTTTTTTTACATAACAATCTTTTTTCTGATCCTCCAGATCACACAAAGTGCAGGAGGAGAGCATACTCAAGAATTATTAATATTTTTTAGATGTAAGAAATAAGGCTACCTAGTTACACTTCCCCGGCAACGGCGCCAAAATGTTTGGTCAATTTAGTGTGTCCTAAATTGCTACATTAATTTGTCAATCCGGGATTCGTAAGCTGACGAAGTGTGGCGCACTATATGTGCAAGATAACCTATTTCTTACTTTTTGTCGTTTTTGGTTTTTTTCTTTTTATCTTGGTTGGTTTCCTAATGTGAGATGGAAATTCTAAAAGACAAGTATGGTTATGATTGTTCAAGGCAATGATGTCCTTTATAATGATTTACCAAACTTCAAACTTCAAAAAGGATTTTGAAACATATAATGACAAAATCAAAAGGAAATGAGAATGTGCCACTATTCTAGTTAATCAAACAGTGAACTATTGATCATGAAAACCATTATCCTTGCTGCTGTCTAAACACAAAAGAAACTGTACTCAAAGAAAATATTGCAAGTAAAGTAAAACTAAAATCAAATTACATCAACTCATATTCTGACCCCTCACCATTAGTCTAGCTATGGCTTTCGAAGGTAATCATAAACAACTTGAGCAATCTGATATCTAATTTGCAGAAAAAGAAACTAATATCAAACTACACACTCATACTTCAATCCCTCACCATTAGTCCAGCTATGGCTTTCGGAGGTAACTGAAAATGACATGAGTAATTTAATATATCTAACTTGCAGAAAGTAAACTAATATCAAACTACACACTCATACTTCAATCCCTCACCATCAGTCCAGCTGTGGCTTTCGGAGGTAACTGAAAATGACATGAGCAATTTAATATATCTAACTTGCAGGAAGTAAACTAATATCAAACTACACACTCATACTTCAATCCCTCACCATCAGTCCAGCTGTGGCTTTCGGAGGTAACTGAAAATGACATGAGCAATTTAATATATCTAAATCTAACTACTGAAGCAAATGTGCAAGACTGAAATAAACAAAGTAATACCAGAATTAAACACAAACTAAGAAAAAATAAATTAACAGCAGAACAATATTGATTCCATGTCATTAGTCAAAAGATATGCAAATGCCCGGGCTGCCATGAAAAATTATGCTAAAAGCTATGATTTCAAAAAGCAATCTAAGTAAGGAAATATGACAAAATAGAATTGAAAGCAACTTATCTAGAAAACATGGAAAACCTCCTTGAATAGCAGGGGCCCTCTGCTACCAATTTGGTGTAATCCTTCTTCAGTTCCTTAAAATTGTTATCAAAACACCATCAAGGAACTTCTTTATTGAAAAACTTCACAAATCTACATCCCATTCCATCTTAAACTTTGTTACAAAAGACTTCTTTATTCCTTCCTCTCCTTCTCCTATTTTTTACTACTTTTTCATTACTTCCTCATTACCTATGATAGGAGAAAGCTTCTCCTATTTATACAAAATATGAGGAGTCATCTCATTAATGGGAGTCCATGAATCTCTCCCTCCATCTCTAGAGTTACAATCAAAATAGGAAATGATAAGACACTTGTCTTTCTAGAGTTTCAACACAACCAAGAGATGAGACACATATCCTCTTAGAGTTTCAATACAACAAGGAAGTGAGACGCATATCCTCTTGATCCCATAATCTTCTCCAACCAAATTCGAATTTGGCCTTAGAGTGCCACATAAGGGTCTTCTAGAAGTCTCCTTTTGACCTACACATGTCACAAAATTCATAACACATATATAGATATATGAAACTATGTTAATTTTCTAGTTTCTAATCATAAATTCACATAAAATACATAAAATAAATAACTTTGGAAAACAAGGATCCTAACCCATATATTTATGAAAATGGTTACTTGATGTAGGGTTTTAGGTCAAATGGCTATGAAATAAGAGCTAAATGGTTATGATATAATGGAAATATGTATGAATATGGAGAACATTTTTTAGACTCAACAGGAATATGGTCCAAATTGTTAAAAAAAATGGGCTATGAAGGTAAAAGGTTAGGCAAACATGCACAAGGAATTATAAACCCTATTGTTGTTGAGGGAAGTTCTAGGTACACGGGGCACTTAAAAACTATGGAGACTTTTGGAAATGTTTCAAGAAAGGTGTCCATTACATATTCACTACCTCAAGATTGTGTTCGTGGAGAATACAACAGGTTTACACCCATTGTTGAAGAGATTGATTTTAGCCATGCAAGTAGTGGTTATGGATAACAAGAAGATGGAGAATGCTCCAAAGCCACATTAGGGGAATTTTGAGGTCTAAAATGGGTCTCATAAAGAAATAATAAAATAATAGCTAAACCAATAAAATTATATTGTGAATTTGCATTTTACTTTTTGTACCATGATCAATTTAACCGTCGTTAAATTAAAAAAAAACATGTACCAAAATAAAATTAATAAATTTTTTTTATTGGTGTGACTATAAATAAGAATGAACTTTTCAATAAAATGTCATTATATTTGAACAATTAATGCATTTGTCCTTTGCACTTAAATAACTTAAAATAAATTATAAATATAATTCATAAATTCTTAATTGTATAATATACTATTAATTAAAAATTATATTATTTAAATTATATAATAACCTAATTAATATACTATATAAAAATAAAATAATATAACATAACAAATGTAATATACTTTTTTTATATTACATATTGAATTGATTTGATTTATAACATAAGAAAAAATAATATATAATATAAAAATGAATATAATATATATTTTATAACATTTAGATTATTTTTCATAATATTATGAATAATAATAATATAGAATATTAATATAATCATAATGAAATTAATTTAGTTGTATTTAAAATTAAAGAAAAAAAATATATATTGAAATATATTTAATTGTTGGTCCAGTTCCGTCCGCCTCTGAGAGTCAAGCTCTTGCCCATATTGTCAGTGAAGCCCCAACTCCCACTATGCAGGTGGTCAAGGCCTCACTGAATGAAGCATTGAAGTTCTCTGAAAGTGCCTTAATCTGCCGGTTTAATGGCTTTTGGCCACGAATAACAGCTCTCCACAGTTGGATCTCGGAGGTATGGAAGCCTCTCATTTCTGATGACATTAATATCTACCCCTGTGCTAAGGGTTTCTTTATAGTATATTTTGAAAACTCTAAAAGCAGACAATGCATTTTAGATTCAGGCCCTTGGTTTTGGGAAAACTCAGGCCTATTCATGAAGCCATGGAACCCATCATTTGATCCCTCAAAAACAGTCATAACCTTAGCACCAATTTAGGTCAGATTGCCAAACCTACCTTTGCATCTCTGGAATCTCTCCTCGCTAAAATCCATTGGAAATGAAATTGGGAAATTTTACTGCAGGTGCCCAGAAACAGAGGAATATGTTAGAACCACCTATGCACGCATCTGTGTAGAAATGGACTTCAACGCCGGATTCCCAGTTGAAATAATCCTAACAAGCAAAGACTATGTATGGAACCAGAAACTCGACTATGAAAGTGTCCACTTCAGATGTCGATCCTGCTTTGAGACAGGCCATCTAGCTAAAAATTGCCCAAAAATCTCCCAGAAAAATTATGCTAGAAAGAATCACCATAGATCTACATGGTGGGAAGGAGCACAAAAGGAACATTACACTGTCATCAAGGAAGAATACTCTCCAGAAAACTCTGAATCGCAAGAAATCAGGCAAGAAAAAAACAACCCTCAAGACAAGCAGGGGGAAAGCCCCGCCCAACAACAAAAAACTGAACTCGATAACTCCTCAAGCATCAACAATTATGAGGATTCGAATACCGCGCAGAAGAAATCTTCATTTTGCAGCGAAGCAGATCTCTCAGATCCCGAAGATAAGACACCAGTGTCCCAAGAATCAGAAGAGCTGAAGGAGGGGCAAGATAAAGGAAGTTGGAAGACCGTAGAGAAGAAAAAGAAAGCTACAACACCAATCTCCCCAAGAAAGACGAGAAGCCGGACAATTAAGAACTAAGAAAATTATAGGTCCGATAGACCAAATTTGGTCTCAGTGGACGTTAACCATCATCATCATCAATTTAAATTTATAAGTATATTATAAGATTTATATACATTGAAATTTTAGACTTTTTTTTGCCCCAAACTATGTTGAACCTAATATACCTTTTTTAAAAATACAAAACTAATGTAATTTTTTTCATCATACAAAACTAATATACATTTTTCTTTAATTTTAATATGTTTGTATTGTTATTAATATTATAATAATATTATTCATAGATTTGATTTATCATCAAATTACAAGGTTACTTTTTTATTTATTTTGATTTCATATGTATAATATATATGTATAGGTATTAACTTATAATTAATTTGAAATTATAATATTAAATAAAATGAAATGAATATATAATTTAAAAAATATATATATAAATATATAAATATAATATTTATTGAAAAATGTGTAAAGACATGAAGATTATGTAATGATATACATTGTTTATTTCAAAAATATGAAATGACAATAATAATATTTTATTCAAAAAGTGTGAAATGACATTTATTATTAGTACTTTACTTTATGACTTTAAAAGTACATAGAGAACTACTATGGTTAACCATGAGTTTTTATCCACCACTGAGAATGTAACAAGTAAGTACCTTTAACTCAAACAATGCCACCTTAACCATTGGGGATGATGTCATCCCCTAAAATGTGATTAGTTCTCATAAAGTGAATTTCGATTGTACATTTTCTTTAGGAGGCCCATTTTAGACCTCAAAATTCCCCTAATGGTTTTCCTTCTCTTTTTGAATCATCTTAGAGACTTCATCCTTAAGATTACGGTGCATACAATAATATTTGTATTTTCTAGGAATACTCTCTTCATTTTGTCCCATGTTCTAATAGAGTGTGTTCCTAGACCCGTGAACCATTTAAGGGCTCCATCTTTTAGAGTGGCTGGAAACAATTGAAATTTTTGAGTATCAAGTAAATAGTCATAAGATCTACATAATACTTCAAACTCAAAGAAAAAATGTCTCAAGATCCTCAATTATTAAGCCATAAAAATTGGGAAGAATAGAAGGTGAGATATTATTCATAGTGGTTGTGGTATCTTCATCAAAGGTAGGGAATCTATAAGGGTCTTGTTCTCCCTTTCCACATTTACCAGCTCGTCTACCTCCTCTATTTCCTCCTCTAACTCTTCCTCCACCAATCCTAAGTTCACAATCTACATTATTTACTTCTTTTGCCCCCTCTCCTGCCATTGTATATTCCTCAAAGCTAATGTAGGGTTCAATAATAGGGTCATCTCCTTCTTCCTTTGGTTCTTCTACTAATGGTATATCGAAAAAAAATTATTCCTCTTCATCATTAGGTACTTTAAATTCCTATCCTAGGATTTGTTCACCTGATGAAGAGAGAAATACAACTCCTTCAGTAGGAGATGTGGGTTCTTCAACTACAACTTCTATGGATGAAGTTGGTGAGTCCCTAGGTTTAATTTCAGACCTATGCACCTCAGGAAGTTTCTGTCTATCTGCTATGGAAGGAATGCGAGTGTCAATGGATGGTGTGGCACTACATGGTCTAGCGGGAGTGGTTGGTGATGTTGGTATTGAACTACGTCCTCTACCTATACTTATCAATCTACCCCTATAATCTCATTCTATATACATGCATCCTAAATGATTTTAATATGATTTTAAATATGTATCTAAAGAATGAATGCATCTACTATGATATAGAAACCAAAAATAAAATCCTATATACACTTCCCCAACAACGATGCCAAAATTATGGGTAGTTTAATTGGTAGTTAAATTACTTTATTAATTGTCAACCAAGGTTCGTGTGCTTATGAAGTGCATGTGCACAATATATGTCAGGAGTTTTAATTTTTATTTTAAAATAAGAATACGATTAAAAGAAATTACGAAATAGACTAAATCAAGATTAGCACATCTTTACTTTACACACATGCTATTTCTATCAATCTTGAAAAGATAAACTATGCTTTCAAACACAAGATCGAGTTGAAAAACTATCCAATGCCATTTGAATTAAAAGATATATTAAAATATCATCTAATTGCATGGAATTGAAAGGACTAATCTAACTTCATCAAATTGAAAGAACTTAATCTACTTGCATTAAATTAAAAGACTATCCTACTTGTTGAAATGAAATCTTATTTTATTTCAACAAATTTAAATGCTATACTATCACACAAAATTAAAATTAATTCTAAAGGCAAGTTAACTGAAATCCAATGCACCAAGGAGAAGAAATAAAGTTTCAAATCATGATAGATTACTAATGTGTGCAACTGAGATCTGAATTAATCTAAGCATCTAAATCTGAGACTAAGAAAAACTATTTAGTACAAAATATTTTTTATTTTTGTTTTTAAAGAGCGCTCAAATATGAACAAAATAAACTAATATTCAAATACGATAGTAACTAGTTGAAATAAAATAGAATCAAAGCATCAAAACTATCTTTAATCTGCAAATAAGATTGTAACTAATTGAAATAAAATAGAATCAAATCATTTAAACTATCCTCCAAATCTCCAAGGGGCCCTCCTGTTGAGTGTAAGGCACGATGAATTCAAATCATATCGATTAAAGACACATTCACAATTTAGGAACAAAGCACTTGTATTAATAAAACAAAAAGTCTTCAATAACAGAAAATGATTACAAACTTATAGTCCCCCAATTGTCTTGTTTCAAGGTTTATTTGTATTGTCTTTCAAATAACAATTCGAAGACTTATAAGTTGAAAAACAATTTTATATATGAAAACTATCTAATTAAATCAAAATCAAAATCGAGCTTCTCATGATTTGCTACAGGAAGAGAAAATCATGAGAAATTCTTAGATTGACAAAACATAAATTTTGATCCCAAGCTTTTCTCTTTCATTTCCATGTTCGCTTGACGATGCCACAATATGCCTTCAAACCTTGTGTGAGGGTCAATTGTTATAACCATAATTGACTTATAGTTTGACCATCAAAATTCTCGAACCTTGTGAGTTTCCATATCAACAAAATAGGTGGATGTCCATGTGTTGAAAATTTTCCATCTACCGATATCCTTTATTCTTCTTCAAACATGTTGGAACCTGTCTAAATATGGATGTAGCTGTGGAATCTTTGGTTAGTTGAAGAATGAGTGCATTTTGGTAGCTATAGAGATGTTTTGATTAAATTTCATAAAGAAATAATAGACTATGTTAGCCATCCATAATTTTGACATATTCAAAGATGGCTAAAACAGGTCTTTAGCCTTCAAGAAACAAATTTGAAGCAAAACTATGAGTTCTTGAAGTCTACTGTGTTCCTTATCCTTCAAAAATCCACCTATTTGATCTCTTCACTCAAAACCCTCAAAGAAGCTTGCTGATATACAAGGATTGTTTCAAAAAACCTCTTCTCCATCATTTCCCTCCTAAAATCCCCTTTTTCCCTTTATTATTCCTCCATTTCCTCAAGAAATCCCTTTAATACCTTGTAAATCTTCTTTTACTTGGTTTAAAACCCTTCTTTTACCCCATCATAACCCCTCAAAACCCTTAAAAAACACCATTTCGGCCTATTTCCCAACCTTTTAAATTTAGGCCTTAAGCCCCTTTTGCTTAAGCCCCAGCCCCCTTTCTCGCTATGGGACCGGCTTCGTGACCGAGCGCTGAAGCCCATCGGTGGTCGTACTTCGGTGATTCCAAGTTCCCACTTCCAAGTTTTCTTTTTCACCGATGGCCGATCCTCCGATAAGATCTGGACCATCCGTTCCCAAGATCCGACGACTCTCACATTTCCTTTCTCTGCTTTCTATCGCACTTCGCTCTTTCCCATCGGCCATCGCACTTCGGCGATTCCCATTTCCACTTCCCTTTTTCCCCCACCGATGGAATCCTGGCCATTGATCCTCGCCATCCAATGGCTCCCAGCCAACCTTACCTCAGCCCCTTCCCTTCATGATTTTTTACCCTGACTATGTTTCTCCTCGACCTATCTCCGCCATTGATCCTCAAGATCTAACGACCCTCGCTTCATCGCACATTCGCCTTTCACCCCTCCCCTCGCACCATTCATGCCTTTGTGTGATTCCGCGATGCGTCCTCCACCGTCCGATTAACCCAAATCCACGGTGCAGATTCACTGCGGGGGCACCCAACCAAAGTGGCCCGTACTCCCCAATGCCCCCGTAGTTGACTCATTTGACTGCGGAATATCTTCATCCAATGGACCATATTCACTGCGGAGGCACCTGGCTCACAAACTTGTCCGTACCCTACATCCCCCCGCATTTGATCTCAGTTGTTAACCTTCTCTAGATCTGACGGCCATCAGCTCTCCTCCCATATAATCCCGCTGGTCCCACCCGACCGCGTTGGGCTCATCGTGTTTTCTTTCAATCTCCACCATTGATTTCCCCGATCCAACGGCCCGCATTCATTCTCGTGCCCATTTCACCCAACCCCTCTGTCATGCATTTTGAATGCAAAATGGGTGGTTTTCCAGGGACACGTGTCAACCCCCGGCGTGTATCGCGTCCACCCAGCATAAAACCATTTACCGCTTATTCCCAGCGTGAAAACCACTCACGGTTTTTTGCAAAACCGCTTATCACCATTTTCGCACCAGAGTCAAATGTTTCTCTGGTTTTTCATGGTTTCGCCATGAAATCCCTACAATTTCCCTTCCCTCTGCATCTCTCCATCACCACTCCGAGCGTTCTGAAGCAATTAAACCATAAATGCAGGATTTCATAACAATTTTATCGTTATATGCAGGTTTAAAATAGTGGCTTAATGTTGCAGACCCTCCCACAGCCAAACACTAGTGGAAAAAGCCGAGGATGATGATCCTGAGGCTGAAACATTTTAAAAAGGGATTCATGGGGTTTGATTATCATTTTTTTATCAGTGTCTCATGAATATTGGTTGAGTAGCAGAGCCCTCCAATGCGCCAGAAAGCCACTTGTGCAGCCGACGATGAAGACAGAGATCATAAGAATTAAAGTTAAAAGAGATTAAGCGCAAAAGTATGAAGATCAAGGGCTTAATCCATAGTTAAAGGATAAAGCGCAGTTCAAGACAAATCAATTAAATTCAAAATAGTCAGCCAGGACAAATCACAAGACAGAAGGCCTCGTGCACGTCAGAACAAAGCAGTTAATTCAGTGAGAATGTCTGACCGCCACCATGATCTGCATTTTACTTACCAAGGACAAAACTGACAGTTACTACAAACAGAGACATTTCAACTATCAGAGTAGTTATTGTGAAAGTATGGGAAAGCCTCAAAGCCCACTCTTTCACTTAACTTGTCCCAGAAGCCTAAACAGAACTACTGCAGTCAGAAGACATCTCCAAAAGAACACACATTGGAGTTATTACCAGCCTGCCAGATATGCCTCAAAGACAGAAAAAACTACTAAAATGGTCCAAGCAGTTAATGTGATATTTATCAAACAGAGTGGAGCATTGTAAAGGACCCCTACTCTCTCTTAATTGATCCATTGAGACCACTTACTCCACTTCTCTTCCTCATTCACCTATAAGTACTCATTGAAGATTCATTGTAAAGGGTTGGAAAATTGTTAATTGTCGAACTATTATTGAGTAAGATTTGTTGAGTAATTTGTAATATAGTAGGCTAGGAAGAGAAGTATTGGATTGTAGGAAGCCATTGGACTCAAAGTATGTAACTGGTCTTGGACATCAAATAGACAAGCAGTTTCACTAGATCCTGATCTAAATCATTGGTGATTTTATTCTTACTATAATTTTAATTCTCCTTATATTTCCACTTTGTTCATATTTTCTGATAAAGAACATCAAATATAGATTAGGATTTACTTCCAAAAGTACCCTAATTCTCACTGATAAGATTTATCTTTATGTTTTCTTCTAAATGTGTGTTTGAGAATGAATCAATAGAGTATAACCAGTCAAGGAACGTTGGTGAGCCCATGTTTGGCTGAGTAGAACTTGAGATGTTGTTCTTAAATGATCTTTTCACTGCATGCTAAGTAAATTCCTAATCAAGGAAGTTTATGGTTAGCCCTGTCCCTTGTTTAGTCTTAAACAACTGTTTTGGAGGTTTCCCTTAAGAGTATGCTAAAAGCAGGATAGGTTAAAAGTCCTTACTTGATCTTAGGCTACTTTTTATGTTTATCTTAAATGTTTTCTACCCTTGAGAGTATGCCGAAAGCAGGATAGGTTAAAATTCCTTACTTGATCTTAGGCTAATTTTTATGTTTATCTTAAATGTTTTCTACCCTTGAGAGTATGTCAAAAGCAAGATAGGTTAAAAGTCCTTACCTGATCTTAGGTTGCTCTTTGTTTTCTTATATGTTTGCTTCTTTCACCACACTTCTTAATGTTCCATACCACCAACTCAACTTAAAGAGATCTTTTGATATAGATGACTTTCCCTATGGAAACCCTTGAATATTTGTTGTGCAAGTAAACCCTTTTATGACTTCATAGCCCAATGGTTTAGCACTGTTTCTTGACCTATCTTCCCATGCCGAAACACCCTTCTACTCATTTCCTCCTTCACTTCACATGACCTTCTCATTTAATGATTCCCAACCAAAAACAAACAAATCCCTTGTGCTTCATAACTAGCCTAGTATCATACCATAAGATTTAAAAGCATATCTTTCTAAACACATATAGAGATATCCCTCTCTGAATCTAGGAGGGCTAGATCCTAGGATTCCAAAGTGTTTCTGATGTTGCCTTGTCATTTGGTATTCCAATCTGCCAAATCACAGGACCCCAACATAATGGCAACTCCACTGGGGACTTCTGAGTGAATTACATCTTATACATCCTTAAGACCTCAGAAGACCCACAACATCCTTAGATTGGTATTCAATTGCTGATGGTGGACAACAAATCATCTTAAAGTTTTTGAAATCCTCCACCTGGCGACTCCACAACTCCCAAAAGACCAAATGACTCCACTGGTAGAAGAATCTGAACTGGTTGAATAGACACAGTGACCTCTTTTCTGATTTACAAACATGTTTCCAAGGATACAACGAAGATATGCCCCAATGAGTAGAGATCATATCCCTGGGTTCCCACATAAGATGCCCCAGGTGTTTTGAGATGATAACCTTCATGTTTTTCAGGGTGAAAAGTTTAATGACCCATCGATACATCTCATCAAATTTCATATACATGTATGGAAGATAAAGACTGAATGGCATGAAGACTGCCTTATGAAAATGTTCATGTTAACATTAGAAGGAAAGGCAAGGGATTGGTATGAATGGCTAGAACCTAAGAGCTTGTTTTATTTAAAAGACATGCACCAAGTATTTTATGAAAAATATAAAGAAAACTCTCCATCCTTATCATGGGTTGAAAACTGTTGTGGTCAATCTCAGAATATCATTCAATACCTGTTAGATATTGATGAGGATTTGGTTAATGTGCATCTTGAAGATCTGTTAAAAGCCATTCAATAATTTCATATGCATCCTAACTATCATAAAAACCTAGATGAATCAGTTGAGGAAGAGATTAATCAAGAAATAAAATAAATTCCTCAAGATATCCTTGCAAGCACAAATAATGAATCATCATCCCTTCTAGGTGAGGCTCAAGAATACATCTAGCCTCAAATCTAGTTTTCACAAGAGATAGAGAACTATTGTACTTCTGCTCAAAGAAACACAGAAAAATCTCCTCCTTTGACAGAAGAAGAAATCGATCAGATTATCAATAAACAACCAGCCTCTGAAACTTTTTATAAAACAAACACTCTTTCCCATTCACCTAATGAACTTCGTTGTAAAAATTTAGAAATTTCCCTTGTAGATCATAATAAATAAAGACCTGTTGATAATCCAGTATGTTTGATTGGTGACATTACTTACATTAATGATTTTCCTAATTTTGATCTTTCTGATGATGATGTTCTCCAAACATAAGTTGATCTTGTAGGACCATCATTAGTAGATTTGTGGGAGGAAGATCAGTTCCACCAACTCCGAGAAAGTAATGAGCCAAAGCAGGCTATTTACGATACTGATGAAGAAAGCTTTAAAAATGCAGAAGAGGGCGAAGAATCTCTGAATATTTTCTCTGCTTCATTACAACTCATCAGTAACAATTTTCATGTGATTGGGAATCAGCAGTCTTTCAGCTCAAAGGTTAAGGAGGAAAACAATGAAGAACTTCTTGAGTGGTTGAAATTAAAGAACCTTCTCCTGAAAGGGTTAAGGTAATCAAAGAGACCCCTGCTCAAGAATATAATGACATCTTCACTAACCTCAGTCCACTGAATCAAAATACCCCGGGACTACAAGAGGACAGCACTGCCAAATATGATGAGTCCTCCAGTTCATATCACAATGAAGATGAGGAAGATTTTCTTTCTCAAAAGAATCTTTTTCTTGATCCAGTGGAAGAAAAAATGATCCTGGTTGAAACTTACCTGTCTAATACTCCCAACCAGGTATTATTTCAAGACCCCTTCACTCATTTTTTGAATACATTTGAAGAAGGGATAGAGATTGTTGGGAGTAGTGTATCACCAAATGCAACAAAAAATTTTAGCACTGCTGCTAAAGAACAAGTGAGATGGGAGTGGCCTTGTTAGTCCGGCATGCTCAAAGAGATGAGCAAAGACCAGTCATGGAACCATCTGATTGAATGGATGTATTGGAAAAGAGAATTTGTCAGCTAAACATGTAAATATTTCAGAGTTAGATTAGGGTAGGTAGGAATGTCAATAAAGCTCAGCCTGTGAGCATTTAGTTAGTTTTTTGTTTTTTGCTTTGAAAGAAAATTTGAAAAAATACAAAAAAAAAAGAAAATAAAAAGAGGGCAGATTAGAAAAAGAAGAAAGGTACAACCCCATACCAAAAAAAGAAAGAGAGTCTGAAAGTGTGCAAGCTTAAATGCCACTACTTGAAAGAGAAATACTATTTAGTCATATAGCCTAATCATGACTAGATAGATTTCAATTGACTGTTGATAGGTTAGTGAAGAATATTTTCCAAACTGTTTAATCTTGGCTTATCAGTAGACTAGATTAGGATAGAAAAACAAAGGTTCAAACAAGCTTAAATCTTGAACCTGTAATTTTGATGAAGAATGGCTCAAAACAGATCAAAACCTGAGCCAAAGAGAAGAGAAAGAACTGGTTCTAACATGCTGAAAAATTGAACCAGGTAAAAAAGAAGAAGACAGCTCTAAAAAGATCAAAGCCAGAGCTGAAAGAAAGAAAGAAGGATGCTTGTAATTTTCAGATCTTAAGCCTTCACAATTTTGTTTCAATTTTCTGTAAAATTTAGTCTATGTGCAGCTTGTTTTTATGCCATAGTCTTACAGCAAATCAGACAGCTTAATCCTAGTTTGTCTGTATTTAAATTTCTGTTTTAGAAAATAGAGAATGCAGATCTGTCAAACAGCTTAATCTTGACATATAGTAGCTTAGGTAGAGAATTTATGAGTTCAATTGTTTAATTTGAACTCATGGAAGAAATAAGGGTAGATTTAGATTAGTTTTTCCTGTTTTCAAAAGAATAAAATGTTGATGTTGAAAGGGTTTGCAAGTCCAAGTGCACCCATTGAAGAAAAAATGTTAGGAAAGTAGGTTGTGTAAGTAGTTGTTTGGGGAAAGAAATTTGTTTTCTGATACAAAGTACTGATCATCTTTTTAAGCAGCATGATCAAAGAAGAAAGAGGATTGTCAAAGTGTAGGACATTGATCTACATTCCAGAGATAAATTTCTAAGGCTCTTGACACCTCCAAGGAGTTGCCATCCCCAAGTGGAGCCACTGTTAGCCATCCATAATTTTGACATATTCAAAGATGGCTAAAACAGATCTTTAGCCTTCAAGAAACAAATTTGAAGCAAAACTGTGAGTTCTTAAAGTTTACTTTGTTCCTTATCTTTCAAAAATCTACCTATTTGATCTCTTCACTCAAAACCCTCAAAGAAGCTTGTTGATATACAAGGATTGTTACAAAAAACCTTTTCTCCATCATTTCCCTCCTAAAATCCCCTTTTTCCCTTTATTATTCCTCCATTTCATCAAGAAATCCCTTTAAAACCTTGTAAATCTTCTTTTACTTGGTTTAAAACCCTTCTTTTACCCCATCGGAACCCCTCAAAACCCTTAAAAAACCCCATTTCGGCCTATTTCCCGACCTTTTGAATTTAGGCCTTAAGCCCCTTTCGCTTAAGCCTTAGCCCCCTTTCCCACCATGTGACTAGCTCCGTGATCGAGTGCTGAAGCCCATCGGTGGTCGCACTTTGGTGATTCCAAGTTCCCACTTCTAAGTTTTCTTTTTCGGCGATGGTCGATCCTCCGATAAGATCTGGACCGTCCGTTCCCAAGATCCGACGGCTCTCTCATTTCCTTTCTCCGCTTTCTATCGCTCATCAGCCATCGGACTTCGCGCTTTCCCATCAGCCATCGTACTTCGGCGATTCCCATTTCCACTTCCCTTTTTCCCCCGCCGATGGAATCCTGGCCATTGATCCTCGCCATCCAACAGTGCCTAGTCAACCTTACCTTAGCCCCTTCCCTTCATGATTTTTTAACCCGACTATGTTTCTCCTCCACGTATCTCCGTCGTTGATCCTCAAGATCTAACAGCCCTCGCTTCATCGAACATTCGCCTTTCACCCCTCCCCTTGCACCATTCATTCCTTTGTGCGATTCCGCGATGCGTCCTCCACCGTCCGATTAACCCAAATCCACAGCGTAGGTTCACTGCGGGGGCACCCAACCAAAGTGTCCCATACTCCCCAGTGCCCCCGTAGTTGACTCATTTGACTGTGAAAGATCTTCATCCAACGGTCCATATTCACTACGGAGGCACCCGGCCCGCAAACCCGTCCGTACCCTCCATCCCCCAGTGTTTGATCTTAGTCGTCGACCTTCTCCAGATCTGACGGCCATCGGCTCTCCTCCCATATAATCCCACTAGTCCCACCCAACCGCACTGGGATTTTCATCGTGTTTTCTTTCAATCTCCACCGTTGATTTCCCCGATCCAACAACCCACATTCATTCTCGCGCCCATTTCACCCAACCCCTCCGCCATGCATTTTGAACGCAAAATGGGTGGTTTTCCAGGGACACGTGTCAACCCCCGGCCTGTATCGTGTCCACCCAACATAAAACCATTTACCACTTATTCCCAACGCGAAAACCACTTGCGATTTTCTGCAAAACTGCTTATCGCCATTTTCGCGCCAGATTCAAATGTTTCCCTGGTTTTTCATGGTTTCGCCATGAAACCCCTGCAATTTCCCTTCCCTCCGCATTGCTCCATCACCAATTTGAGGCTTCTGAAGAAGTTAAACCATAAACACAGGATTTCATAACAAGTTTATCATTGTATGCAAGTTTAAAACAGTGGCTTTGCAGACCCTCCCACAACCAAACACTAATGGAAAAAGCCGAGGATGACGATCCTAAGGCTGAAACAATGTAAAAATGGATTCACAGGGTTTGATTATCATTGTTTTATCAGTGTCTCATGAACACTGGTTGAGTAGCAGAGCCCTTCAGTGCGCCAGCAAGCCACTTGTGCAGCCAATGGTGAAGACAGATATCAGAAGAATTAAAGTTAAAATGGATTAAGCACAAAAGTATGAAGATCAAGGGCTTAATCCACAGTTAAAGGATAAAGCACAGTTGAAGACAAATCAATTAAAGTTAAAATAGTCAGCCAAGACAAATCACAATACAGAAAGCCTCGTGCACGTCAGAAAAAAGCAGTTAATTCAGTCAGAATGTCTGATCACCACCATGATCTGCATTTTACCTACCAAGGACAAAACTAACAGTTACTACAAACAGATACATTTCAACTGTCAGAGTAGTTATTGTGAAAGTATGGGAAAGCCTCAAAGCCCACTCTTTCACTTAACTTGTCCCAGAAGCCTAAACAGAACTACTGCAGTCAGAAGACATCTCCAAAAGAACACACATTGGAGTTATTACCAGCCTGCCAGTTATGCCTCAAAGATAGAAAAAACTACTAAAATGGTCCAAGCAGTTAATATGATATTTATTAAATAGAGTGGAGCATTCGAAAGGATCCCTACTCTCTCTTAATTGATCCATTGAAACCATTTACTCCACTTCTCTTCTTGACTCACCTATAAGTACTCATTGAAGATTCATTATAAAGGGTTGGAAAATTGTTAATTGTCGAACTGTTATTGAGTAAGAGTTTCTGAGTAGTTTGTAATATAGTAGGCTGGGAAGAGAAGTATTGGACTGTAGAAAGCCATTGGACTCAAATTATGTAACTGGTCTTGGACATCAAATAGACAAGCAGATTCACTGGATCCTGATCTAAATCATTGGGGATATTATTCTTACTATAATTGTTATTCTCCTTATGTTTCCACTTTGTTTATATTCTCTAATAAAGAACAACAAATATAGATTAGGATTTACTTCCAAAAGTACCCTAATTCTGATTGATAAGCTTTATCTTTATGTTTTCTTCTAAATGTATGTTTGAGAATGAATCAATAGAGTATAACCAATCAAGGAATGTTGGTGAGCCCATGTCTGGCTGAGTAGAACTTGAGATGTTGTTATTGAATGATCTTTTCATTGCATGCTAAGTAGAGTCCTAATCAAGGAAGTTTATGGTTTCCCTTGTTTAGTCTTAAACAACTGTTTTGGAGGTTTCCCTTAAGAGTATGCCGAAAGCAGGATAGGTTAAAAGTCCTTACTTGATCTTAGGCTACTTTTTATGTTTATCTTAAATGTTTTCTACCCTTTAGAGTATGCAAAAAGTATGATAGGTTAAAAGTCCTTACCTGATCTTAGGCTGCCCTTTGTTTTCTTATATGTTTGCTTCTTTCAATACACTTCTTAATGTTCCATACCACCAACTCAACTTAAAGAGATCTTTTGATATAGATTACTTTCCCTATGGAAACCCTTGAATAGTTGTTGTGCAAGTAAACCCTTTTATGACTCCATAGCCCAATGGTTTAGCACTGTTTCTTGACCTATCTTCCCATGCTGAAACACCCTTCTACTCATTTCCTCCTTCACTTCACATGACCTTCTCATTTAATGATTCCCAACCAAAAACAAACAAATCCCTTGCACTCCATAACTAGCCTAGTATCATATCATAAGCTTTAAAAGCATATCATTATAAACACATATATAGAAATCCCTCCCTGAATCCAGGAGGGCTAGATCATAGGATTCCAAAGTGGTCCTGATGTTGCCTTGTCATTTGGTATGCCAATCTGCCAAATCACAGGACCCCAACAGACTATAAACCATGAATGAATGATATCTTTTATTATGGTTGAGCATATATGAAGTGACCTTTTAACTTGAAAATGTAGCAAAACTATCATGGAAAAGGATGGAGATGAAGGTAAAAAGGTATCTAAAAGCATTAGGGGAATTTTTAGGTTTAAAATGGGTCTCCTAAGGAAAATGTACAATCAAAATTCATTTTATGAAAACCAATCACATTTTAGGGGATGACATCATCCCTAATGGTTGAGGTGGCATTGTTTGAGTTAAAGCTACTTACTTGTCACATTCTCAATGGTGGATAAAAGCTCATGGTTAACCATGGTAGTGTTCTAAGTACTTTTAAAGTCAAAGTAAAGTACTCATAATAAATGTCATTTCACACTTTTTGAATAAAAATATATTATTGTTATTTCATATTTCTTGAAAGAAAGAATGCATATCCCTATACATTTATTATATTATATTATATTATTTTTATATAGTATATTAATTACATGTTCTTATACAATTTAAATAATATAAATTTTAATTAATAGCATATAATATAATTAAGACTTTATAAATTTATATTTATATTTTATTTTAAGCTATTTAAGTACAAAGGACAAATGCATTAATTGTTAAATGATAATGACTTTTTCTTGAAAAGCTCATTCTTATTTATAGTTACATCAATACAATATTTTTATTAATTTTATTTTGGTACAAATTTTGAATTGAATTTAACTATGGTTACATGGATTGTGGTGCAAAAAGTGAATTGCAAATTCATAAATATTATTTTATTGGTTCAGCTATTATTTTATTATTTCCTTAGGAGGCCCATTTTAGACCTCAAAATTCCCTTAATGAAGACAATTTAGGACTTCAACAATAAGTATAATTATAATTAACAAGCCTAGATCCATCTTAACTCTGGATCTATCTAGTGTTGAGAGAGATCAAATCTCTCCTGGTGCAAACCTCTTTTTTTAGTGCAAAACTTGAGGAAAGCTTTGCACCTCGAGAGATTTGATCCCTCTCAGCATTTAACAAATCCAAATTAAGATGGATCTAGGTTGGTTTGATATATATAAGCTCGGTAGTTAAGACAATTATCTTGAAGCTTTGTTATTAGACCGTAAAACCTAATAAGCTCCTCTGTTATACTGTAAAACCCCATAAGAATATATACCTCTATCTTTGTAGGAGTTAAGGATACTAACCATTCCTAGTTTAATTTTATTTTTAATATTATCATGCAATCTTCTAAATAAAACTCAATAATAATTGTATCTAAACTAAGTTGTTATGAACATTTGAGACATATTCCAGTGAATTTTCACGAGGAGGTTAAAAACAACGGTTGACACGACTTAAATTGAGCAGCTCCACTAAATTTCAATCTAGACAGAAAAATATAAACAAAATGTAGGACTGATGCACTAGATATATATTTATATGTTATTAGTTTTATTTACATTTTGAAATTTTACTCTTCAGTGTGAATAGAAATGCAAGCACGATATATATATATATATATATATATATATATATATATATATATATATATATATATATATATATATATATATATATATATATATATATATATCGTGCTTTCTGTCCTGGCAGCAAAATTTCAGGCAATCAAACTTATGGCCTCTTATAAAACAACCCATAAAACATATAATATTTGAAGGCTATGTAACAAAGTGAGCAAGACTATTTTCCCCAAGTTCTACTTGGAAGATATGCATCTGCAAAGCTATAAAGTCTTCGTGCAGTGTACCTTTATTGAATGGTTTTCTTTGCCAAATCTGATATGAAAATTACTCAGGGTTATGATATTTGTGGTGGAGATTAGGATTTACTTTGAACTAGCTAAATTTGTTTATTGCAATGAATGTTTATTGATAATATAACTCTTCACTTTGGTTTCCCTTACTCAACTTCTCATACACATCTTGAAAATCACTATCATTCACATACTATTCAATGTAACTTTCATGCATAATAGAATTGTGCTTGAGAATAATAGCTGAATTTACAATAGGCCTAGAGAGCATATCAACTACCTTATTGTAGATTCATTTCTTGTACCTGATAACCAAGTGAAATTGTTGTAGAAAACCCATCCACCTGAATGGTCTTGATTGCTACAGCTTTGACTGTGATTGTAATTATTACAATGGTTGATGGTCGGTATGGATAATGGTATCTTTTCCCATCAAGTAATGCTTCCATTTCTTTACACTTTCTACCAATGCATATAGCTCCTTATCATATGTAGGATATTTAGTCACAGCTCCGTTAAAAGTTTCAGAATGAAATGAGATAGGCTTACCATGTTGCATGAGCACTGCTCCCATAGCATAATCACTTGCATCCATTTGGATCTCAAATGGTTTTCTTAGATCTGGAACTGCTAGTACTGGTGCCAAACTTATCTTTTTCTTTAAAGCATCAAATGCTTTCTGCTGCAAATCTCCCATATGGAAGACTTTATTTATGCTTTTCAATGCATGTAATGGTGTTGCAATGGAAGAAAAATTGGCAATAAATTTCATCCAATATTGTGCTACCCCTAAAAAGCTTCTTACCTCAGTAACTGTATTGGGCTTGGGCCAATTCAAAATGACCTCAACTTTGGAAGGATAAATATTCAATTCACCTCCTCCAACAATGTGTCCCAAATATAACAATGAAGTCTTACCAAATTCGCACTTTTACATCTTAAGAAACAATTACTCTTTTCTCAAAACATCAAGTACCTTGTTCACATGCATGACATGTTCTTCTCTTGATTTTCTAACTATGAGTATGTCATCTAAGTAAAAAATTACAAAGTCATCTATAAATGGTCTAAGTACATCATTCATTACTCTCATGAAAGTATCTGGTGCGTTTGTTAAGCCAAATGGCATAACTAACCACTCATACAATCCTTTTCTAGTCTTGAAAGCAGTTTTTGAAATGTCTTCTTCAGCTATCCTAACTTGATGATAACCACTTCTCAAATCTAACTTAGTGAAATACTTTTCATGTTTTAACTGATCAAGCAAATCATCAATGCATGGAAGTGGGTAGCGATTCTTTACCGTGATTTTGTTCAGTGCATGGAAATCGATACACATGCACCAAGTCTCATCCTTCTTTGGAACCAAAACTATTGGAGAACCACATGGAAAAGTAGATGGGTGTATGATACCTTTATTCAGTAACTCTTGGTTTTCCTTCTTGATCTCCAAACTTTCCATGATTGACATGCGATACATACCAATATTCGGAAGTGGAACATCCTGCTACAGCTAAATCTCATGATGAATTCCCCTCTTGGGTGGCAACCCCTTTGGTTCTTGAAACATCTCGCCATGCTGACTTACCACATCAAACAAATCATATTTTAATTTTTCATCACATCCTTCAAAGTATTCATAGTTAACATCTTCTTTTTTATTGATCATAAGAAACACAATTTTTACTTGCATTTACTAGCCTCTTCATTTTCCCTTCATTAGTTAAAGATATGTTCAGTTTCTTGCAATGAGTTCTCACATTATACTCCACTCCATCTTTGATAAAATGATGTTTGTTCTCATGACAGTAGAAGACCACTTTCCTATCATACAAATATGGACTACTCAAGATAATCCCTGAAATGTCAAGTGAAACCACATCTAACTCAACTTCATCAACAAAGTTTGCAGTAACAGAAAATCTGAAAATACATTTCCTTGTCACCTATAAATTTTCATTATTAACTATCTGACCCAAAGGGTATGGCTTATGATGAGGTACAGTTTCAAGGTTTAGTTTTTTAACTAAGTCTTCTGAAATCAAGTTTGCTTCTGAACCTGTATTAAATAAGGCATTAATATTTGTATGATTAGAAATTACTCTAACATGGAATAATTCTATCCTTGCATCTTCATTTGAAGTGTTATTGTGACTGTTTGAGGTACTAGAACTTGCACTTGCTATTGCTTTTGTTCCCTTGTTAACCATGGCAACTATCTTGGTTTAATCTCCTGAATCAGATCCAAGATATTTTTGTGTGGTGGCAGTCGTCTTTTGTTTCCCTTTGTTATTTGGTTTCTTTCGTCTTAGTTCGGGATGTAGTTTCCAATAGTGGGCTTCATCATGCCCCTCTTTGGAACAATTTTTTCATGTTATTTTCTCCCCTTCTTGCTTCACATTGGCATTCTTCTTTCCCTTCCATTTTCCTCCTTTCTCTTTTCCCTTACCTTAAATGGCTTCTTCTTACTACCCTCTTCATAAATGTTTTTAGCCCTTGCTTCAAGATGTGTGGCTTTCACACATACTTCATCTAAGCTATTTGGGTTAAACATGATAATAGTGTGTTTTAAGAATGAATGCAGACCTCCTATATACTTCAAGAGTGTGTCTTGTGAATTTAAGTCTACTCCAAGTAACAAAGCCTTTTTCATAAACTCTTGTGTATACTCTTGGACACTTTGACCTTTGAGTTGTCTACATTTTTTCCAACTCATTATTGCTTTCTGCATATAGGCTAATGGATAGAATTGTCTTTTAATGGAAGAAATGAATTCAACCCAAGAAATGGAAATCTTACCATGGATGCGCATTTCCTCTTGTGTCTTTGCCTCCCACCAAACTAATGCTACTCCTTCTAGCCTTAATGAAGCCAGTTGGATTTTAATATCGTCTTCTTGCATATTTTGAATTCTACAGTAAAATTCCAATTGACGAATCCAATTATCTAGTCTTTCAGCATTAACTTCTCCATTATATGTAGGAAGTTCAAATTTGATGTCCAACTTGAGTAACGGAGTCTTACCTTTTGGGATCTTGGAATGAGTATGGGTATGAGTTTTTGTAGTGGATGTGGAAGATGAAGATGTTGATGAGGATGATGATGATGGTGGTGGTGGAGAAGGAGGTGATTTTCCACCACTGGCTTTTGGCATCCTCTCTTCCTCTTTTTTACTGTTTGAAGATTCTTCTCTATGAGGGTGTTTTAAACCTTCTCCAGTTTCCTTTGCCATAAAAGCTTCATACATAAGTTTCACCATCCTTTGCGTTTCTTTGAACTCCTTCTTGACATCCTCTTCTTCATAATGTTCATGAGTTCCTTCATGGCCTGAAATTTTGGCTATAGATTCAAGCTCTATCTCTGCAGCTTGTGTCTCTTCAACCACTTCAGCCTCTTGTGCAATTAATTCCTCTTGTGCTTCAAGTGTTTCCTTGAGTGGTCCTTTGGGTGAGGATGATGCTTTCTCAACCTTCTTCCTTCTTGTCCTAACTTCTAGACCAGCTATCAGCAGCTTCCCTTCTCTCTGAAATATCAATCTTGTAAGCATCAGTAAATTTGCACTATTAAAACCCTTCAATTAAAACAAGCAAGCACCCTTGTGCTCTGATATGAACTTGATCTGAAAATGAATTCTAGTTATTGTTGTGCTAGTTTCATTTCTGATATAAACTTTTCTTTTCTTTGTTTTACTTATCCTTCATGAGTTTGTTTATGAGCATGTGATTGGAAAATAATGTACTTAGTGAAATTATGAGTTTGTCATAAGCTTAAAAAGCATAATTTTAAATGACGGAATAGAAGCAATATTAAACAAAGAAAACACACATAACAGAGCTTAACAAAGAGAATTTTGATAAAGGAGTTCACCCGTCCTGGGCTACATCTCCTTGGTCCAGCTTCATAGTGTGACCTTTGTATTAGCTTCAAGTGTGCTCAAATTGTTGTTACAAGCTTTAGAACCTCTTGGAACCTATTCGAATGAGTTTAAAACATCATAACCTCCCAAAAATGACTACTTTTTTTTTGCTGAATTTGGACTCTGGATGCTCTGGAAATGACCACAACACCTAGTGGCCCTAACCTTAAAAAATATTAAAATTCACAAAAACACATGTAGATGACATTTTCGGCCTTTGCAACCTACTCCATTGAATTCCCAACATGCCAATTAGCCAAAAATGACTTTTTCTGAGCTCAATTTGGTCGAAAATTGAGTGAGTTATGACCAAAACCAACTTTGCCCCAATTTCTCCTCCAAAACTGGAAGAACTGCCAGTTAAATTTCTAAAATATGAAATCCCACCAAAGTTGGCACGCCTCCGAAATTTTCACCATTTTAAGCGTCAGATTAATTAGCTCTAATCTTGGATTAGTGGGCGGATAAGTATGTTTTATAGATAAGCGCATTTTATGCGCTAATGGCATCCTAACGTCATTAAACCAAATTCTTAAATTAATTAAACATGATTAGAAAAATCCGTCGGTTCGATGGTTTTAGTACCTGGTTCTTACGTTGTGGCCACATGGGGAGGGGGTTGGCCTGAAGGGATGGCCCCCTCCAACCCCCAAACTGTCGGCAGTTGAAATTTAAATAGATGCAGAAGACTATATGGGTAAGAACTACCCAGTTGAAGAGATGGTGGAGCGTGCAGTTTGTAGGCGGGAGGTCAGGGGTTCGACCCCCCACTCCGCCATATAATTTTTCTCAGTGCTATAATTGGACTTTTCCACCAAATTTTTCAATTCAGACATTTCTGAAGTCTCTGCCACACTGGTTAGCATACCCTCCAAAGATGGTTAGGTCCACCCAAATGTAGGTTTGAAACTATTATATATATATTTGTGTGTGTGTGTGTGTGTGTGTTAATATATATATATAATAAAATGAGTCCACCATAAGACTAAGGTTCAAACCAAATAATTCGACCCCCATAATTTAGGAGGTGGCCACCAGAGAGGACATGTGGCGCCCTCTGGTTGGGTTACACTCCAACCCTTAAAAAATTTCAAATTCCAACTTAGGAAGAATTGGAGGTCATTGGGAAATTTCTCTCTTCACTTGACCCATCTGGTGAATCTAAAGATGACACTTGTCATAGTGCCACTAGATGCAATATGGAGAATATTCCTGCAATGTTGACTGTAGCTTCCACATCAGTACTGTACATGTTCTGCTCATTTTTTGCCTGTTTTGGAAAACGAACAACAGACGATAACTTAGTCATACGAACTCGGATTTTGATGAAACGAGCTGCGCAAGAATCCTGGCGACAAACTCTATTCGGCCGTTCAGGTTCAAAGAAATTTCTATGACTTTTAAGTTTTAGCTAAAACTTGAGCCTTAGGTCTTGTAGCCAAACTTCTTGAAGCTCTTCTGCTTCATTGAATCCATGTCCTTTGTCTCTGATACTTTTTTCACCAAACTTAATTGGAAACCCAAGCCAAGTCTTCTTCTGTAACATACTTAACTTGCAAGCCTAACCATTCGAAGTGGCTTGATTTTCCACTTCTCTTAGGGTGAGTCTTTTAGGGATATAACGGGGCAAGATATGAGGGTGAACCTCACTCCCATAGACTCTTATATAAGAAAAAAACTCTTCTAAAAACTGATGACCAATGGACCCTAGGCCTTCTTTCAAGTTTTGAATTATTCTTGGAGGGGTTTTACCAAACAGGATTTCATAAAAAGGTATCATGACATAATGGAAAATATCATAAAAAATCAATTTTAAATTGCTCTCCCATAGGATTAGGGCACAATTTTGAATAGGGAGATGTTGGTAAAAGTGATATTTCCATTTCATAAGGGGAAATGGGACTAAGGCAATAACAATATCTATCAAGAATGTGACATATATAAATGTATTTGTGGCCAGGGGGAGACGTTAATGAAACCTTTAAATCGTCTCTGATGTTTTTTGACAAAATGTTATCCCAATTGAGATGTTTCCCATCCTATAGGATATTATGGAATATTGGAATCTATTTGAATTTGCAATGCTTGGGTCTAACTCTCCATATAATCAGGTTAACATTTTGAAGAGAAAACTTATGGGTTTCTTGAAAATAGTGATGGGATATTCCTTGTTAGCCTTAAGCTTAAACCCTTTATTTTCTTCTCTTAGCCAATCTTTAATTACTCTGCCATAATTTTCCCCACATTTTTTGAAAGCATTGTTTCAAAAACTCTTGAGAAAATCAACATTAAGTTGGATTTTTGGGGCACTCAACTTATAGATGGCTGAGAGGACTTATGTTTTCCATGAGGCTATGAAATTTTTTTATGGTTTGATACTGTTTGGGTTGAAATATTCAAATGAGAAAAAAAAATCCATGAAATCATATCATAGTAAGGGAAAATCCCGACCCAAACAACTACCTTGTGTAACTTTGTTCTTCTAATACCTTCAAACTAATTATTCTTTGTTTGAGAAGACCTCAAATTTTTTAACAATCATCTATCTATAAAGAAATAAAAAATCTCTTCCCATCTCATCGTACCTCATTTCTTGTTCTTTTAAGTGGAGTAGGTGTTGAGGAATGGGTTGAGGTTGAATTCCTATGGTCGTGGATTCTATATTTCTTTGAGTTTCTCCATTATCTTCTCCATTTGTTGTTTTACCGCTGGTGATTTTCCTTTTTTCCCCATTTTATGTCCCGTGAAAAACAAATATAAAATATATAATTTATTTTAATCAAATTTTGAAATTATGATAAGAATCCTTTATAATTTTAACTTGCTTACACAAAATTTCTGCAATTGATATCATATTTCTAGTTTTCAAGCCTCTTTGAACGAAGTCAAAAAGAATGAAATAACATGCAAGAGAAATGTTCTAGGGAGTTTTGATTTTTTATTAAATCCCGAAGATAGTGTGAATTAATTCATTCATTAACTTACTTTTATGTGATCCAACTGTCTTTTTTGGTAAATCAAGATAACATCGGAGAAATTTATTATCGATATTTAAATGAATCCATTAAGCTTGAAATGATGGAATTTCAAATCAATTCATTTCAATAAAATAAAAATGACATGCACACAATTTGAAGAAAATAAATATTATTTTATTTGGGGAGTCAGAGAGTCAGATATTTAAACGAATCCATTAAGCTTGAAATGATGGAATTTCAAATCAATTCATTTCAATCAAATAAAAATGACATGCACACAATTTGAAGAAAATAAATATTATTTTATTTGGGGAGTCAGAGAGTCAGTTGGTCGAGAGTCCTTTTATTTGTTGAGGTTTTATTATTTCCCAACCCCGAATACACAAGTGTCAGGTGTTGATCATAAGTCAGGTAGTAAGGTGATCGGGAGGTTGGGTAGTCCGAAGATCGAGAGGTCGGGTAGTCGGGTGAAAAATGCTTTAAAAAATTGGGAGTTGGATCGACCTCATAGTCAAATAGTTGGAAGGTCAATTAGTCTGAATTAAAAAGGATTATTTATGATTCTGACCTCCGACTTATGGAAAACAATTTATGCTTTTCTTTAATATTTTCAAGTTTGTTTTTGGTATTTTTTGGAAAAAAAAAAATAGGGCTTTTGTTTTTTTCTTATATACAAATACAAAAGAGGGTTGTTGTAATCCTAACAACACTCGGTAATAACATAGCCCGATAACATACTAGTGGTTATGTTTGACAACATCAACTATTAACTAGAGTTACAATATGGACTCTTCTAGAGTCTTCTTCATTATAATCACATGGCTAGCCCCTTTTCCATGAACAATGGGGGCTGACATGACATCCTCTTGAATTATGGTGGTGAAAATAGAAAGGTAAATTTCTAAGGGGCATAAATTGAGGTGATTCTTGTGCCATTGGAAATGTATCTATGTGTAGAATATGAAAAAAAGGAACAAAGCTAAAGAAACAAAGTTTTTCCCCTCAAAAAACATCGGTTGATGCCTCAAAATGTTCTCAGAAAGTTTCAAACCTTGATTTTCCAAACTAGTCCCACCAGTAAAAATGGTCCAGTCTGTTGATTCCTCCATTTTTTCTACACTAAAAGCATCGAGATGGATGAAAAACAATATAATGATCTAATTTGAATCATGTGTCTTGGAGTGATGTCACAATAAAACGAAGTAATGTCCTCCAACTAATGGTACATGCATGTATTTCCCTTGTGGACCCTCCCTTGCTAATAGGTGATACCCCTCCTAACTCATGCTCACTGATGAGTCATGGGGGAAAGGTTAGGTAATCAGTAAAACTTGAGCAAATCCTAGGGCGTAGTAAATATTTTAGGGATTCGGGGAGGGGCACCACATAGGATGGGGGCTAGACAAAAATTTCCACAACCAATGGGACCTCCCAAGAGGTAGACCCACAATTTCAACACTAAAGGAGGGTGAAGAAGAAAGGTGAACCCAAACAGAAAATAGACCACCACTAGACACCAAAATGAGAGCTTACAGAGAGAAATTTTTGAAAGTGAAGCACGCAACAAAAGGAGCTAGACTAAGGAAATGTGATATAACAGAGTTAAGGAGAAGAGGAATTATTTGAGAGTGATAAGAGTAGAGAGATGACATGAAATTAAGTTGGGGTGAACAAGAAATGAGAGGGGGAAAGACCCGCATAAGCATCTAGGAGAAGGAAAGATAGAAAGGAAAATCCATGAGTTGAATCCCTAGAACAAAAAACGCACTGACTAACCTGTAGGAGAGAAAATAATATGAGAAGACAAACAATATTACCAATTCTAGGTCGTTGCTACATAACATAGAAGGAAACAAATCTCATTAATGATTCATATCCCAGTTGAGTAGGAACCTTCCTTTCACCTAAGACCATTTCATGGTATCTCGAAGTACACAAGAAAATGATCCCCATCTCATAACCTACGTACGCCAACCTTGTATCCCCCTATGAGTGTCCTACCTCAAGAGAAAACTTGCCATATAGTTGTAGACTTAACACCATGGGTGGTATCTTAACTCCCATTACCATCACTCTAGTGACAACTAGATCAAAGCACATACAAAATTCCAAACAACTCAATTCCATTTCCAATGCTTTCATGGTATGGTTGACCATAATTATGGCCCCTCCTACTGTAAATTCTCATAAATAAACATTCACAAGGGTGTGCTACTGCTTCCCCTAGTCTATTGTCCAAGTGGAAAGATGTCAGTCCACCCCATGCCTCGATCATCACCCCATTTGAGAATCACACTCCTAAGTGATACATTAAATAGAGGGCATTGATACTAAATTAGTATTAGTAAAACTCTTCCTTATTTAGACTTTTTTAAATGAGATAGTTATGAGTTCGTGAATTTTTATACACCAACTATATAAATATATATATATCTGTGTGTGTGAAAAATAATGAGAATTTCTCGAGAATCAATAACTTCTAAACATTTGTTTACTATTACACTAGTTACAACTATTTCCTAAATTCCACTAATAGGTCAGTTACAACATATTTCTAGAGACTTTAACCCACACAATGTAGGAAAAAAATTGTTCATCAAACCACTCAAGCTAAGATCCTTTGACCACTTAAGATATATATATATAGAATTAGTTAATCAATTAGTTTGAGTGGGTTTAATGTTTAAGAGCACATGTTTCCTCTTAAGAGATCACAGGTTCAAATTCAGAGGGGGTTAGAGATGTACACCTTTGTAGAACTTTAGTAGTCAAATTGCTATGTGGAGGTGGGCCTCTTGTCCCATAAACAAGGGGGTCTCATATACCATTTATTTTATGGCTTGGTTGTGACGTTAAAATTATATTATTAATATTATTATATTTGTGAGGTGTAGACTACTTGATGCATGAAAAAATGAATTTTCCTGCAAAGTTCAACTTCTCAATATGGATTACATGCACAAATTCTATTATTTATTCAATTAACTATTATTCACCACATCTCAAAGCATTTAAAATAACACACACAATAATACAAAGAGTCATACACAAAGGCTTTGGTGAATATGCATTCCATTAAACAAAGGAAAACTATACATGCATAAACTCCTAATCATACATCTCTCTCTCGGCCTCATTCTACATTCGTTGGCCATTTGTTTTCCCTTTATGCTTACAATATTTAAAATAACATACAAAAACAAAACAAATTTTCCTAGATCCATAAATCAATCCACAAATCACTCACGCTTTTCAAGGTGTACTTGCTTTTTCCTTTTGACAAAATCTTGCCTATCCATAGATTTTCTAAATCCTAAAAGCACCCCCAATAGTTTCTAAGTTTTCTAAAAGTTTTTTTATCCTAACAACTTGCTAATTTCTACCGCGATTTTTTCTCCTACAACCTCTCTTGATTTATTTCCTAATTTTTTCTTGCCTTAAAAGGCATATTTTCTTCTTAAAAATCTTATATCTATCTATATATCTCTAAGAAATAAAGAAATTAAATTATTTACAATAATGAAATAAAATCCATTTTCTATGTTAAGACTTGGTTTGGGGCTTTGTCTCCAAAAATCTTGATGACTTGGAAGCTCTAATGTAGGTAGAAAAATTTCATGACCTCCTAGTCATGTGTCATCAATTTTTGAATCCTCCAGGATCCCAAAACTTGTTTTGTAGTTGTCCTTTCATCTTTGCATGTTGTTTTCCTACTGTTGATGTTTCCTTCACATCTCTAGGCTTCCAAACTCTATATTGTTGTTGTCTACTGGCCTTGTTGATGCAAATTTTCTCAGTCAGTTGTAATTTGTTATTGGATTTCCTTATCCTCTTTTTGTACCTTCTCCTAATCATCCTCTTCATCAACATACACAACATATCAATTTTCTCATCCAATTTTGTCCTTGACTATTGAAACTTGTGATCATCTCTCACTTGCTGCTACGCATCTTCTTTGTGCATAAGAGTTTCAAGACTCTTGGCACACTCTGGTTTATACACCTGCTTCACTATCTATTGCTCAAGCCTTGTAACTTGCTCCTCATTATTGTCTTTCGAGACAATTTCCTCTTCTTCTAGGTTCAACTTTACAAGCTGAATATGCACTTTATGATTTACTAATCTCTCCTCAAGAAGTTTCAACTCTTCACAAAAATCAGTAAAATTACCTTGAACTGAATTTGTAACTCATCACTTGTTTCCTTTGTTGACCATTCCTCCAAAAGTGCTACTTCTTCCTTGAATTCCACATCTCTTTCCTCTGTCATAAAATTTTCATTCACAATTTCATTAATTGTGTTTAGAAATCTAGGGTAGAGACATGAAGTTATTTCTCTAGTGATTATAACTACTTGTGAATACTTTTGACTTCTTTTGATTAGGTTCTTCTTTAGCTTCATTATTATAGTGTTATTATCCTCAAATAACTATCAAAATATGAACAACAATGAGACAGTGGACACAAGATGTAGGCGATCAGCCAGGGCCAAAGCCTTTCCAACTTGAGAGGAAAATCCAAACAAATTCTTCTTCTTATATAATCTTCAAGCAGTGAATTCCAAGACCAAGAACCTTGACCTAATAATCTCTCCAAGACAAAGTCACAATATTTCCTTGAAACAATTCTTCTTCCTTGAGTCAATGCTAGTCAAACTAATTTCTTCACCAAAGATCTCAACATCTCTTCATATTTCAGCCTATTGACACAGACCTGCAATTCTCTCCCTCTTCAGAAACCCTAGTTGCAACATGTGTGAGGGACAAACAACAATTTTATCCCTTGATTACCATCTCTCTTGGATAA